>VZQC01013997.1:3538004-3556113 GCA_009823505.1 Rhizomys pruinosus | reverse complement strand
CCGCTCTTGCAGAGGACCCGGGTTCGATCCCCAGCACCCACATGGCGGCTAAGAACTGTCTGTAACTCCAATTCCAGGAGAACTTCAGTTCCAGGGGAATCCAAGACCCTCTTCTGACCTCCATGGCATTGCACGACACAGGTGCACAAACCTGCATGCAGACAGTGCATTCATACACATACAGAAATAAAATTTTTAAAAAATTAAAAAAAAAAAAAGATAGGCCTGAAATTGTTTAATTCTGTCTTGTGGGCTATGCCTGCTTAAACTATGGTGTTAAGTCCCTCTTCCAGTAGGTATTATACAAGACTGCTTGAGATTTTGTCCAGACCTTATCTAAAATATTATACAGTAATTAAAAGTATCGGGCTGGTGTAACTTAGCCTTTCTGGATGATTAACAACCATACTTAATGCCCATACCAATTCAGCCAAGGGACTTAAGGAACAACTTTGTTCCTTTCTCACTGAGGTCAACTAAGTCTCAGGGGACTATGTATGGGTGGTGTGCTGGATAGCTTTAGTGTCAACTTGACACACCTGGGTTGAGGAAGCCTCAGTTGGGGAATTGGCTCCTTTGGATTGGCCTGTGGCCACATCTGTGGAGTATTGTCTTGATGGTCGAGCAGTGTGGGAGGGTCCGGCCCACAATGAGTGGTGCCACCCTGGGCAGGTTGTTGTGTACCGTATAAGAGGGCAGGCTGGGCATAAGCCAGGGGAGCAAGCCAGTGAGCAGTACTCTTCCATGGCTTGTGCTTCAGCTACTGCCTCCAGGTTCCTGCCCTGAGTTCCTACCTTGGGTTCCCTGAGTGATGAACTACGACCCAGGAGATGTGAGCTGAATAAACCCTTTCCTCCCCAAGTTGGTGTTAGACAGAGTGTTTTGTCACAGCAATGGAAGACAAACTAGGACAGGTGGCATCTCTTGAAACGTCCTGCAATTGTGAGTCACCAGTCCTCCTGTGCTGGGAGGTCTTGGAGATCCACTAATGGGATTCTAGTCAGTGTCCAGTGTATAAAGAGGAAAGTCTCTTCATGCTTCAAAAGGGAAGCCTGGTCCTGCACGACCTGACTTTGTCCTCAAGTGGATGGAACTGGTAAAAGCCAAAAGGACCCAGAGCCCCCCTCCAAATCCGAGTGGCACCTGAGGACCAGATCCTCAACTGAGCTTGAGAAAACAAGGCTTGGTTAATCTGGGCTAACTGTATGTACTTAAACTCCAAACGGAAAGTATAACCAAAAGACAAGTAATTATTATATTTCCTTTAAAGTCTGAGAGATTTTGCTTCCAAACATTAGACTTAAAGCCATATGAGATCTATTGTCAAATATCATTTCCTCTTTCTATTTAGCAACTACCTAAAAGGAAACTCACACTGTGACTATCAAAATGCCTGGAAATCAAATCCTGAATCTAGACACCATGGCCAAATGAACAAAAATAGTAGCCCATTTTTGATGCTTCAGAATCCCTCATTGAGAAATTCTAATGGACTTTTTTTCTAATGGACTTTTTTTTTTGTGTCTTTTTGAGACAGGGTCTCCCTATAGCCCCAGCTGTCCTGGAACTCACTCTGTAGACCAGGCTGGCCTTGAACTTACAGAGGTCCACCTGCCTTTTGCCTCCGAAGAGCTATGATTAAAGACGTTTGCCAACACACCTGGCTTAAAGGCAGTTGTTAGCCGCCATGTGGGTGCTGAGAATCAAACCCAGGTCCTCTAGAAGAGCAGTTGGTGCTCTTAACTGCTGAGCCATCTCTCCAGCCCCACAATGGACTTCGAGTTGGACATTTAATTCACCCTGTCCATCTCCTTGTTCCCTGCATAGAAAATGTACCTAGCTACTCTCGTCTTCACTTCTCCTTCACAGGCACCAGTCAAGGACTTTGTTCTCTCTGTAACTACACTTTTGGGAGTCTTTTAGATAGACACACTGAGCAGGGAGTACCCCAGTTGCCATCCCCTACACCCCTTTTCAGCAAGGAAGAAGTCAGAGCAGTCAGCACCCTGATTCCCTCTTGGCAATTGGGATAACCTCCTCAGAGGGTAATGTGATAAAAGTAGGAGCTAAAAATTGGCTAGGCAATTTAGGGTCAAGACCCCCCAAAGAGCCATTTCTTTCTCAGCTGAGAGCTGAAGACTTCCTGGATCTGCCAGTAAACTTATCCTTCTGGTTGCTCTGACTTGTGGCCCATGCATCCTTAACTCACTTGTCAGATTTATTAGCCTTAGGGTAAATTCTATTAAACTCATGGTCCTCCGCCCCCAATATAATACTTTGTACCAGATAGAAGAGAAAGAAATCTAGGATTTAATATTAAATGAGTATTCTAACTCAAGGGGGGAATGAAGGGAACAAGCAGTTCATCTACAGTGACTCCATTTTGTGTTAGGATTACTTGGAGACATTGTCATTGTGCAAAAAGGCTAACCAAGCAGGCAGGTGGTGTTTACTCAACCCGGACCTTGAACAATAAGCTAGCAGGAAAGCAATAACAGGAGAGGAGAATGTCTTCTCTGCTCTCTGAGATAACAGGAAAAGAATGAGACCATAAAATTAGTTAACTAAAATAGCCTCCTGCAGGGGCTGGAGAGATGGCCTAGCGGTTAAGAGCGCCGACCGNTGTTAGACACTGTCTCAAAAAATATATACATACCCAAGAGTGGTGGTGCATACCTTTAAACCTAGCACTCAGGGGGCAGTGACAGGTGGATCTCTGTGAGATTGAGGCTATCCTGGTCTACATAGTAAGCTCAGCTGGGAATATAGGGAGACCCTGTCTCAAAAAAGAAGCAAAAATACATACATACACACACACACACACACACACACACACACACACACACACGTCTGGGGCCCTCTTCCAATGATTTAGCTTTTTAAATCTTCAATAGAATCCAAAAGTTTACACTGTAATCAGCTTCTTATGTGATGATTCTCCCTAATACTGAGTCCCCTCTCCCAGAAGCCCATTCCAGTGAACAGAGAAGCTTACAGACCCTGGCTCATACCTCCTCTGCATACTGAGTGTATTGATGCCATCTGAAGCCTGAGATGAGCCCCTCTACCCCCAACCAGAGCCCTCCCTGCCTGGCATCTGTAGTGGCCCATGTCTCCACTCACTGCTTCTGAAAATAGGGAGATAGCCTTGTGGAAATCAAATTATTATTAAATGATTATACCATGAGCAAGAATGTCAAAAATCTTGATTTGAAAGACACTACAGCAGTGGTGTGGACAGGAGTATCTGCCACACATCCACATCCAGGGCCTGAAATAGGCAAGTTTACAGAGTGTAGAAAATGTTTTTCAAATGTGCAAACCTTTCAATCCAGCAATTTGACATGGAGAAAACTATCCCCAGGAAACTCGAGATGTGTGCACAGATGTGTGTACAAAGACAGTCCCTGGGCTCCTGATGTAATAGAAAATAACTTAAATCCATCATCCAAAAAATTGTAAACTGGCTACAAAAATAATAGAACCATAAAATGAAATGCTAGCTTACTACTGCTACTGAGTCATCTGAGAACTTATCTTCTAAGCAAATATATTCATTGAAGAGCTGGAGAGATGGCTCAGCAGTTAGGAGCACTGGCTGCTCTTACAGAGGACCTGAGTTGAATTCCCAGCACCCATATATGCATAACAACCATCAGTAACTCCAGTTCCAGGGGATATGACACCCTCTTCTGGTCTCTATGAGCACTGCACACAAGGATGCACTTACCTACATCCAGGCAAAACACTCATCCACATAAAATAAAAACAAACAAAACAAAAAACTTAATATTCATTGGGCTGGAGAGATGGCTCAGAAGTTAAGAGCACTGGCTGCTCTTCCAGAGGACACAGGTTCAGTTCCCAGCACCCACATGGCAGCTAACAACTATCTGTAACTCCAGTCCCAGGTGATCTGATGCCCTCTTCTGGCCTCTGCAGGCACTGCATACACATGGTACACTTACATACATGCAGGCAAAATACTCATACACGCAAAAATAAAATAAGTAAGCAAATAAAATATTAAAAAATAAAATAGAGTCGGGCACAGCAGTGTACACGTTGAATACCAGAACTAGGGAAGCAGAGGCAGGTGGATCTCTGTGAGATTGAGGCCAGCTTGGTCTACATAATGAGTTCCAAGCCAGCTGGGGCTAAAGGGAGACCCTGTCTCAAAAAGACTAAATAAATTTATTTATTTATTTATTATAATTAATATATTTTATATTAACATGTTATATAATATATAATGTATACAGTGTATTAATTAACTGGGTTTTGGTGTAGACCTCTGGTCTTCTGGTTCTGGGTTCCCAACTGGAGAAGCTGGATGCAGCACGGATCCATGGGACTGGGGATGGGGGACACCCTGATTCTCCACTGATCAGTAGATGGACTTTTAGAATCCACCCTTTCTGTTTTGGGAGAAGCGATACTTCGGCTGCCCTCGTTTTGGTTTTGTTTGTTGACTGGTGCGTGGCTGCCGGTGCAACTGAGGATCGATACCTACATGTATCTGGTGTCTGAATCTGTATGGTCCTACCTGTCCAGTTATTTTTTGTGTGTTTTGTTTATTTATTCCTATCTCCATTTTCTGGACTATACCTTTCCTTAAGGGCTCTTACTGCTGGAAATATGGGGCAGGGAGCGTCCCTAACTACCATCACACCCTCGGATCCAATGCTCTTTACTTTTCTAGAGTCTGAAGCAAACGTGAAAGTAAAGCCCAGTAGCCTCAGAACTTTATAGGATCTGGAATGGGGTGGCCCCTTGGCTGGGTCTCTTGGTCCAACCTCCCCTTTGGCTCAGGGGACCTAGGCTGCCACCGAACCTGACCCCTGCTCTGCTGAAAAATTCAGAGACTCCCCTGGGGCCCTGCCCCACCCAAAGCCCCGTGAGCCCCTATTCTCCTACTTCAGGCTACAGGAGAAGAAAGGGATCCACCTTTTTCCAGATTTAAAGGTGGTAACTATGTCTTGTGTTTATGGTAACTGTTCTTCTGTGTGTCTAAGGTTCATGTAGCCCTGCTGGTCATGTGTCTAAGTTTTCTTTTATATTTGTAACTGAGTCATTGCAATTGTCTCATGTTAGTTCTGTTAACAAAGTGGCCACTTCAAGTTTCTTTTTTTTTTTTTAATTTATTTTCATATGTGTATGAATTTATTGTCTGCATGTAGGTTGGTGAACCCATGTCGTGCAATGCTGTGGAGGTCAGAAGAGGGCATCAGATTCCCCTGGAACTGGAGTTAAAGACAGTTCTCAGCCGCCATGTGGGTGCTGGGGATCAAACCCGGGTCCTTCGCAAGAGCAGTTGGCGCTCTTAACCACTAGGTCATCTCTCCAGCCCCTCTGCAGGAATTTTTGAGCCTATTTCCCTCCCTCCCTTCCTCCTCATAGGAGGCAAATGGACCTCCCTGGGTCTGTGTCCTCCTTGCTGGTCTGGCAGAGAGTCCCTCCTGTGAGCTGTGTGTTTGTGTTTGTGGAAGAGTTGGTCTCAGAGAACTGGGTGACCTGGACTCATGAAAACTGTACTTCACTCCATGTTTTTAGTGTCCATTTGGATGAAGGCATTATGTAGAATTATTATAATCACTTTCAGATGTTAGAGCAGTATATTTTACTGGCATTTATATCCATTGCTTTCCTCAGTAAGGCATGTTAATTACTTTTATCATCTAAAAAAAAAAAAAAAACAAGGAAATTTTGGTCAAACATTTTCATATGACTAGTATTTGCAGAATAGACATAGAACTATTTAATTTTGGATCTTGGTTTGGTAGTGTTGTTTGTAGGAGGAGAAACAAACAAACAAAGACAAGAAAAAACAGGTGAAATAACCCCTATCCTTCCTGGATTTGTATTTAACTAATATATAATTTCTTTAAGGGGCCGGGCGTGGTGGCACAGGCCTTTAATCCTAGCATTCGGGAGGCAGAGGCAGGCGGATCTTTGTGAGTTTAAGGCCAGTCTGGTCTACAGAGTGAGTTCCAGGACAGCAGAGACTACAGGGAGACCCTGTCTCGAAAAGACAAAAAAAAAATGTATTTAAGTTTACTCACTTCCCCGTTCCTTCCAAATACTTTGCATTCTCAATGGAAAATGAAAATAATCTGAGACAGAAAAAGTGCAATATTACTGAGAGGGATGCAGGGCTGACTGCAGGGTGGAGGGAGACCCTGTTGATTCAGTCTGCAGAAAATGGAAGGGGTTGCTAGGAGCAGCCACCCCTGTAGAGCACTTGCGCGAGCCATGGGTTTGATGTCTCAGGTCTCTGGCTCCTTCCCTTCCTTGAGGTGAAGGCAGGGGTGGTCACCAGGGGGCAGCAGCCCCTCCCTGCATTGACTTTTATCTACCCAGAAGGGAGATGGGGAAATGGCACAGGGCTCTTGACCTCTTGGGCCCAGTCTCCAGAGCACAGTGAGGGGATTCAGTGCCCACACCTTGTTCTCATTTCCCTTGTCTTGCAGCCAGCTGCTCAGAGAGACTTGTTCTAAAACAATTCCAAGCAGCCCTGTCACCCCGGGCTCCTGATGTTTTGGATGTGTGTTTGAATCTTTCTAAAACTATGGCACCTCAGTTCAGCTTATGGGTAGGAACCCATTTAGAGGGTGTAGGTGCCTTAAGCCCTCATACCTAGTGAGAGCCAATTCCTATAGGCCTGCAGACTGGGACTGTGCTTGGACCACCCTGTTCACCTCAGGGCCATGAGCCCTGCCTCTGCAGACAGAAACCTGCTGTGACAGGTACTTCCTGCTTGCTCATGCAGCAAGGAAAGAGGCGGGATAGAATGCCTTCTCTGGGCCTAACATCCAGAGCTCAGTCCAGAGTTTGCCTCAGGCACAGCCTTACCAGTCTGTCCCCTCTACCTGTAGTTCTATAGGTTTGCTGCTCCAAGCCCACCATCTGTGAATTTCTGTACAGGTAGGACGAGGGACTATACCCCTGGCAAGGGTCTTTCTCTTGGAGTAGAGCCACATAGCTGATCTTTGAGAATCTCCATGCAGAACTCTCTAGAAAGAGAACAGTCCGCATCACTAACAAATTAAGACTCCCTCATTTTTTAGAGAGCTGTTAAGAAAGTATGTGTGTGAGTGTTGCTAATTCCCACATGCATGGAAATTACACATGTGTATGTGACTATTGGTAATTTTCCACCTGAAGTAAATAACATGGGGTTAGAGATCATAAATACTGCGCAGCTGTCTCCATTGAAATAGTCCTTGGCATTGGGCAGGTCCCGAGGGACTCAGAGTTTCTGACAGCAAATGTGTGTGCCATTCACACAATTCTGGATGGAGAGTGCAAAGTGTCTTTTTACATTTTTTTGCAATTATTTTATTTAGTTGGAAACTTCACACTGGTATCATCAGATCTAGCAGAAGCAGCCCAGACTGCCATCCTGGGCGTCAAGAAGAAGACATGGAAGAGATTCTATGCTGTTGGGTACGGAAGTGCTGAGATGGTCAAGAGCACCCATCTGCATCCTACTTGTCTTTGGTATGAGGATCCCCAGAGGGTCCAAGAGCCACTGGCCCTTGGCCTGTTTCTGAGTGAGAAGCAGGCTGGGCAGAGTGAGTACTCACTCATAGTGTGCCCAAAGGACCCATGCATGCTCCCACAGCAGGCCATTTCCACTGCAGCCCTCACAGAGCACTTCCTGGTAGTATGGTGAGCTCCCCAGCACCTTACCAAGCTTTCTGGATACATATCTGGTTTGGGACAGTCCCATGTCCCTGTGATCCCCAAGCTTTATGACCAGAACCAGCGAGAGGACAAGGGCAGTGCTCTATGGCTTTAGCACTCATTCTAACTTCTACTTTGTCCTGTGGATCGGGTCCAAGCCATAAGGTAGACACATTGCTGTTTTAAAGATTGAGTGGAGGGGCTGGAGAGATGGCCTAGTGGTTAAGAGCACCAACTGCTCTTGCAGAGGATCCGGGTTCAATCCCCAGCACCCACATGGTGGCTGAGAACTGTCTTTAACTCCAGTTCCAGGGGAAATCCAACACCCTCTTCTGACCTCCGCAGCACTGCACAACACAGATGCACCAACCTACATGCAGATAGTACATTCATACACGTAAAAAATAAAGGGGCTGGAGAGATGGCTCAGAGGTTAAGAGTGCCAACTGCTCTTGCAGAAGACCCAGGTTTGATTTCCAGCACCCACATAGTGGCTAAGAACCATCTTTGACTCCAGTTCCAAGGGAATTCTATGCCCTCTTCTGACCTCCACGGCATTTTAACCTACATGCAGACAGTACACATAAAAAAATAAATAAATAAATAGCGGGACGTGGTGGTGCACGCCTTTAATCCTAGCACTCGGGAGGCAGAGGCAGGTGGATCTTTGTGTGTTCAAGGCCAGCCTGGTCTACAGAGTGAGTTCCAGGACAGCTGGGGCTACAGGGAGACCCTGTCTCGAAAAGACCAAAAGAAAAATAAATAAATAAATAATTTAAAATATAATAAATTTAAAGTATAACACTCATACATGTAATATAAAAATAAATAAAATATGAAAATAAAATTTTAAAGCAAAATAAAGGAAACAATAAAACCCAAGAAGCAGGGAACTGCTTTTTTTTTCAAATTAAAAAAATAATTTTTGAGACAGGGTCTCCCTGTAGCTCCGGCTGTCCTGGAACTCACTCTGTAGACCAGGCTGGCCTTGAACTCACAAAGATCTGCCTGCTATGCTTACCTTTTTTTATTTTTTTTAATTTTTAAAAATTTATTTCTTTTACGTGTATGAGTGTACCGTCTGCATGTAGGTTTGTGCACCCGTGTCGTGCAGTGCCTCGGAGGTCAGAAGACGCCATCAGATTCCCCTGGAACTGGGGTCAAAGAGGATTCTCAGCCGCCATGTGGGTGCTGGGGATCAAACCCGGGTCCTCTGCAAGAGCAGTTGGCGCTCTTAACCACTAGGCCATCTCTCCAGCCCTATGCTTACCTTTTTAAGAAACTGCCAAACTATTTTTGAAAGTTACTTTTCCTTGCACCACATGCATCTGAGAACATTTCCTTCACATCCTTGCCAATACTTTTTAACTTTGGAAATTCTTTTTTTTTTTACTAATTTAGTTTTTATTGATGCTTTGTGCATTTCATACATTTTTTCCACTTCAGTTCAGGCTTATTTCCCTTTCCCNCAGGCTCCCTTTTTTTCAAATAAAATCAATTGGCTCTCTTTGTTGCTAAATAACTTCTGTGAAAAGAATCCGCCTGACTCATTGGTGTTTTGGTGGGAACCCCCTCCCTCCCAACAGGAGCATGAATCCAAACTCGAAGAGCAGTTCTGGGAGGACTCTAACCATAGCCAGGAAGTTTTAAGCAGGCTGGCTTTAAAACTCAACATGAAAGAGGAACAAGTTAAGTATTGGTTCCTCCTTCAGAAGCACAAAGAGCTTTACTGGAAGACTCATAGGCCTGATGAGTCCTGCTTCAGAGAGCTCAGCGCATCCACCTCCGACCCATGTCCTGAGGCCCCATCCTCAGGCACAACCACCCCAACATCTGGGGATCAGGACAAAGATGACAAGTCAGACAACCAACCAGTCCCCCAGGGTGTCTGAGTCTGTGGAAGGGTGTCCCAGAAACTCCAGGGCCACACCCAACTCCCTAATCTGTAGGTGGGTGGTTTTGAGGGGTTTATTTGCTTATTTGTTTTGGAAAGGTCTCCTGTAGAGCAGGGTGGCCGTTAACTCAGAGTAGCTGGGGATGACTTGAGCAACCAATGCTTCCACCTCCGGAGTGTGGGGAGTGCAAGGCTGTACCATTTGGTTTGGGTATTATTTACTTCATGTTTGGGGGGGGGGTCTTGTCATTTGGGTTTGGGGGTTTCTATTCTCTTTGAAATAGTTTATTTGGGGGGGCTGGAGAGATGGCCTAGCGGTTAAGACTGCTCTTGCAGAGGACCGGGGTTCGATCCCCAGCACCCACATGGCGGCCGAGAACCGTCTGTAACTCCAATTCCAGGAGAACTCCAGTTCCAGGGAAATCCGACGCCCTCTTCTGACCTCCGCGGCATTGCACAACACGGGTGCACAGACCTGCATGCAGACAGTACATTCATACACATAAAATAAAAATTAAAAAAAAGAGTTTACTTTATTTTTTATTTTTAAAAATTTTAAAAAGCATCGTCCTCCACTTCGGTGACGACCACTGCAGGCAGCTCAACACTCTTTTCTTCATCTCCACCTTTGTACTCATCACTGCTGCCTTCTGCTGGGTTGCCTTCTGCTGGGCTGCCTTCTGCTGGACCCTCCGATGCTTGAGCAGAAAATGGTGAAGAAATAGGTTTACTCTGGGTAGTATCTTTACCAAATAAACTAGAGTTTCCAGGGGAGAATGAAAATTCAGTCAAGGAGCCAGAGCTTAATGAGCCCCAAACTGAGCTATCAATTTTCTTGCCAAAATTAAACGAGGCACTTGTTGCTTCTTGTGCTGGGTCCACTTTCTTTTCAGACATCATCTCCACCTTTTCAGATGTATCCTCGGTTTTGTTGCCAGGCAACAAGGTTGACTCTTGCTGTACTTTTGTTGAACCAATAAAGGAGGGTGGTTCAGTTTCACCCTGCCCCCTGTTCATTCCAGTCTCGGAGCCACTGCTGCTAGTGCTCTCCAGCTGCTTCTCAATCATTGCCAAGTACTTCTCATAGTCTTTAAAGATAGGCGTCAGACCACAGAGGGGGTCTGTATTCACTTGCTTCACTATCCAGTCCCGAACAGAGCAGTTCAAGACAGCCATCTGCTTGTGACAGGCATTCCCAGAGCACGCTTTGCTGGAAGCAAGGCCAGAGCAGAACTGCTGACTGCTGCCATTAGATTTGGGGCTTAAAATCTTTTTATCAACCAAGACAGTAGAGCCGTTTGCAGCAAAAGAACCAACGGATGCCTTGGGTTCCGTTGCTGTCTTTGCACTGGTGAAGGGTGTGACACTGGTTGTATTGTTTCCACCTGTCAGTCCTTCTAGAGGCTTCCCTCCAGGGCTACCACCAAATCCAGAAAACCATCCTCCTCCAGAAGGCACAACCAAACCTTTAAAACCTTTAAAGGCTCCTCCACTACCGGATTCAAATCTAACATTTCTAAGCTTTGCTTTCTTTATGACTCTCTTCTTCAGGACTTCTTTACTGGCCACTGAGAATGTTCCTGCCTTTTCTACTTCCTCTTCTTGATACCAATTTCTATCTGTAAATTCCTTCTCGGCAATTCTTTTGGCCATTTCTTTGAACCTCCCGGTCTCTCGCTGTTTGGGTCGTGGGCGTGGTAGAGAGCAGCGCCAAGGTGGCTGCTGGACACTTCCGCTGCGTGGAGGCCTCCGAGAACAGCAGGATCAGCAAGCTCCGAGGCTCAACTGCATGCCCGTGAGTCGTCTTCTCCCTGTGTCCTGCACTGAAGGCAAGAGACATCCGTTCAGCCCAAAGCCTCTAGAGGATTGGGAAGAGCATGCTCTGAGCTGCCATCTTGTAACTGAAATCAACCCCTCACAAAAAAGGCCGAAAGAAACGTCTGCGGCAGGCTGTTGCGCAAGCGCATTGGCGCTTCGAACCACAGAATACGCCTCAGGGGCGAGCCGCTAGCGTCACACAGCGCATGCGCACGCCTCCGGGATGGGCTCGCGGGGACTGAAATAATCTACCACCAGACCCTGAAAATTGGCAGATTGACAATAAAACATATTCATAGAAAAAAAAATTAAAAATTAGCTGGGCATAGTGGAACACACCTGTGGCCTCAGCACTAGGGAAGCAGAAGAAGCAAGGCAAGAGTGGGCTACATTGGCCACAGGATCTCTGTAAGTTCAGGGCCAGCCTAGTCTACATGGTGAGCTCCAGGCCAGCTGGGACTGAAGGGAAACCCTGTCTCAAAAAGACCAAAAAAAAATTTTTTTTAAGTTTCAAAGAGTTGATATTTGTGTTTATATTTGAGATATTCATTACCTGCTCTTTTCCAAATCTTCTCATTCAGTATTTATTGTTGTTGTTCAATGTCTTTGTGTCACGCGTGACCGCATTCCACATGCTGTCCATTCCTTCTTGGCTCAGCTCCAGGACTTGTCTCCTGCCCGCAGGCCGACAGTCTCTAGGCTTCGCTCCTGAAAGAAGGGGGCAGGGAAAACTGCAGGAGATCACCCATGGAAATGAACGGACTCACACACGCAGAGAGCCGGGGAGAATAGGAACTCCGTTTATTTTCTATCAGTGAGGTCTATATATTGAAGGCTATTATGATCTGGGCAAGGAGGTGGGGGGCAGGAGGAAGGGAAGGGTGAGCCACCTTGGTTCTAATTGGTGGGCTGCAGAGCTCCAGTTTGTGCAACAAGTAACTAGAGGTGTGATGTTTTGCTCAATGCCTCAAGGGAAGGGGCCTGGAACTTTGCAGAGATAGGGCAAAGTAAGAATCATTGTAATATCCCGAATCTTCCTGCTACAGATAACTCTGAATGCCCACAGAGATATCTTCTGGGACAGGTCTTACAAGTTCTTGCTTCAAGCCACACACAAAGTTTCATTCCCACAATTTATTATTTACACAGTCACAAATGGGATTACTTTGTTGTTTTGAGAATATATGAGAAAAAAGAATATATGTAGGCTTAAATAATAACTGTGCACAAAAATAAATAAATAAAACTACATTTAAAAAAATCCTGGGGCTGGAGAGATAGTGGTTGTGCTGGTTACTGTTTGTCAATTTCACACAAACTAGTTCCCTGGAAAGAAAGGAATCTCAACTGAAGACTTTCCAAAATCAGGTTGGCCTGTGGCCTAAGTCTGTGAGGCATTGTCCTAATTTTCTAGTCAATGTGGAGGGGCCCAGTCCACTGTTGGTGCTGTCCTTCCTAGGCAGCTGTGCCTGGGCTATAGGAAAGCAGCTGCACAAACCAGTGAGCATGGTTCCTCCATGGTCTCTGCTTGACTTCCTGCCCTGCCCTCCCTCAATGATGGAATGTGCTTTGGAAGTATAAGGTAAGGGGCTAGAGAAATGGCCTAGCGATTAAGAGCACCGACGCTCTTGCAGAGGACCCAGGTTCAATCCCCAGCACCCACATGGCGGCTAAGAACTGTCTGTAACTCCAATTCCAGGAGAACTCCAGTTCCAGGGGAATCCGAGACCCTCTTCTGACCTCCGCGGCATTGCACGACACGGGTGCACAGACCTGCATGCAGACAGTACATTCAGACACATACAAAAATAAATAAAATTTAAAAAAAATTAAAAAATAAATGCACGAAGTGGCGTGCCCCAATGGCTCATGTTCGGCCAGAAGCCAGTTCGCAAGGGGCGTTCAGATCCCCTGGTGAAGGCTGGAGTTTTCCAAGAAGTTGTGAGGGACACTCAAAGATGGCGGAATTCGCTGTGAATGAAACCTGAGGTGCCTACAAAACAGGCAAAGCAACTGCCTCTTACAATCGAGCTTAATCTCTTCTCCAGCCCCAGGTCATCCATTCTTGATGGCAAGCAAAATTTTAGATCACTGAAGTTATTAAGCATAATCAGAGCCTCAAAAATTCACCTAAATGTTTTGGTCATTTGGTAGGAAATCTATAATGCTACTTTGTTAAGGAAGTTTGTGCCAGGTGTGTTTCCTACTGAGACTTTTTGTTCTTGTTCTTGAAGATTTCAGCAATTGCTAATGTAGAGAAATCAAACTCGGCCACCTGCCTAGCAACAAAAGAAGTAAAACAGTGAATCTATTTAGCTCCCCCAGTAACACCTCTCATTTCTGAGGAGGACTGAGGGGTCCCCTGAAGTGAAGATGGCACCCTTCTTTAAGGAGTAGCTGTCGGGGCTGGAGAGATGGCTAGGGCCGACTGCTCTTGCAGAGGACCGGGGTTTGATCCCCAGCACCCACATGGCAGCTGAGAACCGTCTTTAACTCCAGTTCCAGAGGAATCCAACTCCTTTTTCTGACCTCTGAGGCACTGCACAACACAGGTGCACAAACCTACATGCAGACAGTACATTCATACACATACAAAATAAATAAATAAATTTTTTTTTGGTCTTTTCGGGACAGGGTCTCCCTGTAGCCTCAGCTGTCCTGGAACTTACTCTGTAGACCAGGCTGACCTTGAACTCATAAAGATCCACCTGCCTCTGCCTCCCAAATAAAATTTTTTAAAAAGAGGAAAAAAAATAACTGAAACAGTACTTAAGAGAACTCTCTGCTCTTCCAGAGGACCCAAGTTTGGTTCCCAGAATTCACAAAGGGCAGCTCACAACTGCCTGAAGTCTAGCTTCAGGAAATCCAACACCCTCTTCTGGCCTCTAAGGACACACACACACACACACACACACACTTACACAGATGCATGTACATATACATAAAGAAAAATTAGGGGCTGGAGAGATGGCTCAGTGATTGAGAGCACCAATTGCTCTTGCAGAGAACCCAGGTTCGATTCCCAGCACCCGCATGGCAGCTAAGAACCATCTTTGACTCCAGTTCCAGGGGAATCCGATGCCCTCTTCTGACCTCCACGGCATTGCACGACACGGGTGCACCAACCTACATGCAGACAGTATACTCATACTCATAAAAAATAAAAAATATGGTGCACGCCTTTAATCCTAGCACTTGGGAGGTAGAGGCAGGCGGATCTTTGTGAGTTCAAGGCCAGCCTGGTCTACAGAGTGAGTTCCAGGACAGCTGGGGCTACAGAGAGACCCTGTCTCAAAAAGACCAAAAATAAATAAATAAATAAATAAATGTTTTTTAATTAAAATTTAAGTTACTGGAGAGATGGCTCAGCAGTTAAGAGCAAGCACCTACTGCTCTGGCAGAGGACCCAGGTTCAATTCCCAACAACTACATGTCAACTAACAAACATCCATTACTCCAGTCCCAGGGGAATCCAATGCCTTCTGACTCCCCAGGCTCTGCATGACACAGATGCACTTACATGCATACAATATACGAATATACATAAAATAAAAATATTAAAAAATTAAATTGTAGCCAAGTGTGGTAGCACACACCTTTAAGCCCAGCACTCTGGAGGCAGAGGCAGGAGGATCTCTGTGAGTTTGAGGCCAGCCTGGTCTACGTAGTGAGTTCCAGCCCTGCTGGGACAACAGAGACCCTGTCTCAAAAAGACCAAAAAATAAATAAATAATAAATAAATAAATAAATAAATAAATAAATAAATGTAAAAGGCTCTTGCTACCTGGTTGCTAGGGTGTATTTGCAATGCGGCTTGTTTGGCAGAGTGTTTTCTTAGCATGCACTGGGCCCTGGGTTTGATCCCCACACTGCATGGACTTTGCATAGTGATACACTTGTAATCCCAGCATGCAGGAGGCAGACAAAAAAGAATCAGAACCTCAGGGATCATCTTTGGCTACATATGGAGTTCAAGGCCAGCCTGGAATATATCAGACTTGTCTCAAAAAAAAAAAAAAATGTGCTACTTGTTTGCCTGCTATCCTATTGCTAGTCCCAGCTCTTCAGAAGGCTTAGGCGGCCTGGAAACATAGCAAGAATCCCATCTCAAACACAAGTGACAATAAAAGTCATGCTGATGGGTCCAAGAACACTAATTAGACTGCCACCCAAGACCTCCCAAGCTATCCCTTATCTCTAGGGCAAGGATTTGCTTGGAATTTAAACAGAATTCTCAAGCTAATTCTTCCTGTTAAGATAAGTCATTTTGGCCAGGCGTGGTGGTACACACCTTTAATCCTAGCACTTGGGAGGCAGAGGCAGGCAGATCTTTGTGAGTTCAAGGCCAGCCTGGTCTACAGAGTGAGTTCCAGAACAGCTGGGGAAAAAGGGAGACCCTGTCTAAAAAAAAACAAAAAAAAAAAAAAAAAAGTAAGATAACTTTTTAGGTGCTAAGCATGGTGGTGCATGCCTTTAATCCCAGCACTCAGGAGGAAGAGGCAAGAGGATCTCTGTGAGTTCAAGGCTAGCCTGGTCTACAAAGTGAGTTCTGGGCCAGCTGGAGCTACAGGGAGACCCTGTCTCGAAAAGACCTCCCTCCCCCCAAAAAAACTTTTAAAAACAATATAATTTAGCATTTTATTATTTTATGTGTATGTTTTGCCTACATGTATATAAGTGCACCCCTGTCATATAGTGCCTGCATGTTCCTGTGTGTGTACTTGCATGTATGTGCATGCAGAGCCCAGAAGTGCTTTATCCACTGAGCCATCTCCTCTGCCTTAGTCCTTTTCACTATGTGTATGTATGTATTTGCTTGTCCTAGGTGCACCATGTGCGTGCAATGGCCATGGTGGCCAGAAGAGGGCGTCAGATCCCCTGGAACTGGAGTTTCCAGGAAGTTGTGAGACACTCAAAGTGGGTGCTGGAAATGAAACCTGAGTCCTTTACAAAGGCAGCAACTGCTCTTAACCTCTGAGCTATCTCTCCAGCCCCAGGTCATCCATTCTTGATGGCAAGCAAAATTTTAGATCACTGAAGTTATTAAGCATAATCAGAGCCTCAAAAATTCACCTAAATGTTTTGGTCATTTGGTAGGAAATCTATAATGCTACTTTGTTAAGGAAGTTTGTGCCAGGTGTGTTTCCTACTGAGACTTTTTGTTCTTGTTCTTGAAGATTTCAGCAATTGCTAATGTAGAGAAATCAAACTCGGCCACCTGCCTAGCAACAAAAGAAGTAAAACAGTGAATCTATTTAGCTCCCCCAGTAACACCTCTCATTTCTGAGGAGGACTGAGGGGTCCCCTGAAGTGAAGATGGCACCCTTCTTTAAGGAGAGCTGTTCGGGGCTGGAGAGATGGCCTAGCGGTTAAGAGCACCGACTGCTCTTGCAGAGGACCCGGGTTCGATCCCCAGCACCCACATGGCGGCTGAGAACTGTCTGTAACTCCAATTGCAGGAGAACTCCAGTTCCAGGGGAATCTGAGACCCTCTTCTGACCTCCGCGGCATTGCACTACACGGGTGCACAGAGCTACATGCAGACAGTACGCTCATACACATACAAAAATAAAAAAATAAAAAAAAGAAGAGCTGTTCTAACTCTAAGGACTGGGAGAAAAGTCACAGCAAATTGTAGGTATTCTCGCATACAGATCTGACAAGTTTAAAAGCAAAATGAAATGAAAGGCATTTTGTTGTTTTTTTTTTAATTTTTTTTTATTTTATTTATTTCTGTATGAGTATGAATGTACTGTCTGCATGCAAGTCTGTGCACCCGTGTCATGCAATGCCGCAGAAGTCAGAAGAAGGTGTCGGATTCTCCTGGAACTGGAGTTCTCCTGGAATTGGAGTTTCAGACGGTTCTCGGCCACCATGTGGGTGCTGGGGATCGAACCCGGGTCCTCTGTAAGAGTGGTTGACGCTCTTTTTATTTCTATATGTGTATGAATGTACTGTCTGCATGCAAGTTTGTGCACCCGTGTCGTGCAATGCCGTGGAGGTCAGAAGAGGGTCTCGGATTCCCCTGGAACTGGAGTTCTCCTGGAATTGGAGTTTCAGACGGTTCTTGGCTGCCATGTGGGTGCTGGGGATCGAACCTGGGTCCTCTGCAAGAGCAGTTGGCGCTCTTAACTGCTAGGCCATCTCTCCAGCCCATGAAAGGCATTTTGAATCATAACTTCTTCATAACTTCATCTCAAGTAAGATAAGAATTTCCAGATGTCCGTTGTCATCGTCGTTCCCCCCCAGGTCTTTCAGTTTAAGAGATGAAAAGAACATTATTAGGTGTGGCAGTTAACTTCACCAACTTGAAAGAGTGTAGATTCAACTAGGACCCAAGCCTAGTGGAAGTTTCTAGCTTGAGTTCACTGACCCAGGAGGACCCATCTAAATGTAGATGGCACCATTCAATAGGCTAGGAGCCTGGACAGGGTAAAAAGAAGGGAGCTGTGGGCCGGGCGTGGTGGCACATGCCTTTAATCCTAGCACTTGGGAGGCAGAGGCAGGTGGATCTTTGTGAGTTCAAGGCCAGCCTGGTCTACAGTGTGAATTCCAGGACAGGACAGGTGGGGCTACAGGGAGACCCTGTCTCGAAAAGACCAAAAAAATAAATAAATAAAAAATAAAAAAATAAGGGAGCTGAGCCGGGCATGGTGGTGCACGCCTTTAATCCTAGCACTTGGGAAGCAGAGACAGGCGGATCTTTGTGAG
>VZQC01013997.1:3462009-3516448 GCA_009823505.1 Rhizomys pruinosus | reverse complement strand
CATTTTCTTTTTTCTTTTTTTCGATGTTTTTTTGAGACAGTGTCTTCCTATAGCCCCAGCTGGGATAGCCTGGAACTCACTCTGTAGACCAGGCTGGCCTTGAACTCACAGAGATCCCCCTGCCTCTGCCTCTGCCTCTGCTTCCTGAGTGCTAGGACCAAAGGTGTGCACCACCACACCTGGCTTAAAGATGGTTCTTAGCTGCCATGTGGGCACTAGGAATTGAACCCGGGTCCTCTGCAAGAGCTCCTAACAGCTGAGCCATCTCTCCAGCCAACCCCCACCCCAAGTTAGTCTTTAACCCATTCTGTAGCCTAGGCAGGCGTTGAATTTGTAATCCTCCTGTCTCAGCCTCCTGAATAGCCTCCAGGTCCAGGGTCTTGTGAGTTTAAAGATGCCTGGATGGACTGCTGGTGGGCATTGTATAGATTCTATCTGCGTTGCCAAATGACCTCTATTTCCCCCTTTCAACAATATACTCCTTCTCTTCCTGTCTCTGTAACATCTGGAGCAATGTTGAAGTCTAGCGAGTTTAAGTCGTAGGGGCAGGGTGTGGGAGGTTAATCGGGAGGTGGGAAGGGGATTAGTTCTTCCTGTGTTGTTTTTACTTTTATTATGAACGAACTTCAAACTTACAGAAATTTTGCAAAATGAATCTGAATAACACCTATAAAATGTCCATAATGAACTGGGCCTGGTGGTATGGGGGCCTACATCAGGAAGGTTGAGCCAAAGAGATCATGAGTCAAGACTAGCCTGGGTTATATGGTGAGTCAGAGGCCAGCCTGGGCTATATAGCAAGACCATATCTCAAAATCTTAGCAAAAACCAATATACACACACATATGCCCAGCATTCTTTATCCTAGCATTTGGGAGGTAAAGGCCGGTGGATCTCTGTAAGTTTGACGCCAGCCTGGTCTACATAGCAATTTCCAGCCCATCAAGGGCTACATAGTGAGACCCCACCCCCAGTTTCTAGCACCTACATGATGGCTTACTACCATCTGTAACTCCAGTTCCAGATGATCTGACATCTTCTGGCCTTTACAGTCACCAGGCACTGTGGTAACTAAGTCAGTTCTGTCTTAAATTAATTTCTGACTGGGCTGTTATTTCAACGGGGCCCTAGAAGTCAGCAGATCTTATTCTCAGGCTAGGGCCACATACCACAGGATGTCTGGATCTAGACCCTGAGATCAGCTGTGTCAGTTAGTTAAGTCTGGATAAACAACCAGAAGAGGCTGATCTCAGAACTTCCTGGCCTGTTGTTTCCCCACCTTCCGTTGAGTAAATCATCATACTCTGTCTCGGTTCTTGCTGATAATTAACATAATGCTTCATGTAACAGGAAATTTTTTTCATTTATTATTTTTTTATGTGTTTGAGTGCACTGTCTGCATGTAGGTTGGTGCACCCCTTTGTGCAATGCTATAGAGGTCAGAAGAGGGCATCGATTTCCCTGGAACTGGAGTTAAAGATGGTTCTTAGCCACCATGTGGGTGCTGGGAATCAAACCTGGATCCTCTGCAAAAGCAGCAGTCAGTGCTCTTAACCTCTTAACCGCTGAGCCATCTCTCCAGCCCCATAACAGGAAATTCTTAAAGTTGAGGTAATTATGGTCTGTGTCTTTAAAAGAACCCCAAACCTTGACCCGGAGGCTGTCATTGGCAGGAGTGCCTGCTCTCCAAGTGCTTGCTAAATAAACTGTTTTCTTTAATTTTTTTTTTTTTTTTTTTTTTTTTTGGTCTTTTTTTTTTCAGACAGGGTCTCCCTTTAGTTCCAGCTGGCCTGGAGCTTGCTCTGTAGAACAGGCTGGCTTTGAACGCTCAGAGATCCACCTGCCTATGCCTTCCAAGTACTGGGATTATAGGCGTGTGCCACCACGCCCAGCCTAAATTTTTTTATCTTTTTGAGACAGGGTCTCCCTGCAGACCCAGCTGTCCTAGAACTGACTTTGTAGACCAGGCTGACCTTGAACTCACAGAGGTCTGCCTCTGCCTCCCCAGTGCTGGGATTACAGGCGTGCGCCACCATGCTTGGCCAAAATTTCTAAATTTTTATTCTAGCACTTGAGAGACAGCAGCAGGTAGATCTCTGTGAGTTCAAGGCCAGCTGTGGTCTTACAGAGCAATTCCAGGCATCTGGGGCTACCGGGAAACCTTGTCTCCAAACACCCAAAAAAAAAAAAAAACAAGACAAACAATTTTTTTTTTTTTTTTTTTTTTTTTTTTGTTTTGGGGTTTTTTTTCGTTTTTTTTTTTTTTAATTTTATTTCTTTCTGTATGTGTATGAATGTACTGTCTGCATGCAAGTTTGCGCACCCGTGTCGTGCAATGCCGTGGAGGTCAGAAGAGGGTCTCGGATTCCCCTGGAGCTGGAGTTCTCCTGGAATTGGAGTTTCAGACGGCTCTCGGCCGCCATGTGGGTGCTGGGGATCGAACCCGGGTCCTCTGTAAGAGCGGTCGGCGCTCTTAACCGCTAGGCCATCTCTCCAGACCCTTTTTGGGTTTTTTTTAAGTTTCATTAGGGGGGCAAGAAGGCCTGGCGATGGAGTTATAGGTGGCTGTGAGCCACTTGACATGGGTGCTGAGAACCAAACTCTGGTCCTATACAAGAGCAGCCAGTGACTACCAGGGCATCTCCTGAGCCCCAGAACTGCATTTTATTATTTTTTTTAATTTAAAATTTTATTGTTTTTTTATGTGTATGAGTGTACTGTTTGCATGTAGGTTGGTGCACCCGTGTCGTGCAATATCGAGGAGGTCAGAAGAGGGTGTCGGATTCCCCTGGAACTGGATTCAAAGACAGTTCTTAGCCACCATGTGGGTGCTGGCTATTGAACCCAGATCCTCTGCAAGAGCAGTCGGCACTCTGAACCGCTGAGCCATCTCTCCAGCCTCTGCATTTTATTTATTTACTTTGTGGAGAGAGGTCTCTTATAGCCCAGGCTGGCCTCAAATTCTGTATTTAGCCAAAGATGACTTTGAAGTCCTGATTCACTAGCCATTATCTCCAAGTGCTGAGATTACAAATGTGTACTACAACTCTAGGCAGTATACTGTATTTTCTTATGGAATAATATATATATTTTTTATCTGTACATATGGGGCTTGAGAGACGGCTCAGTGCTTACGAGCACTGGCTGCTTTTGCAAAGGATCCAGGTTCAGTTCCCAGCACTCACATGATGATCAATAACCAAATGTAACTCCAGTTCTAGGAGAGCTGATCTCTTCTGGACTCTGCAGCCATTGCATGACTCATACATGCAGACAAAACGCACATAAAATAAGCCAGGTGTGGTAGCACATGCCTTTGATCCTAGCACTTGGGAGGCAGAGGCAGGCAGATCTTTGTGAGTTCAAGGCCAGCCTGGCCTACAGAGTGAGTTCCGGGACAGCTGGGGCTACAGGGAGACCCTGTCTTGAAAAGACAAAACAAACAAACACACATAAAATAAAAAACAATAAACTAGCTGGGTGTGGTGGCACACGCCTTTAATCCCAGAACTGGGGAGGCAGAGGCAGGCATCTCTGTGAGTTCAAGGCCAGCCTGGTCGACAGAGCAAACTCCAGTCCAGCTGGAGCTACAGGGAGACCTTGTCTCAAACACACACACACACACACACACACACACACACACACACACACAAAAAAAAAAAAAANTCCCAGGTGTCCCAGCCTTGAGCTACTTGCTGGACTTAGTTTGTTTGAAGAGTGCCGGATTAACGCCCTTTGAAATAAACAGTACTTGTTTTGGATGTTTGGCCAGTAGCCCACAGTTAGGAGACTTTAATAGACTGGGACTTTTTAAGTGTTTGGGACATTTTAAGGACTGAGAGGCTTTTGGTGGTTGTTACTGTCTTACGTTGTGATTTAATGTTAACATCATATTTTGTTTTGGGGATAAGAACTGAAAGATGGTGGTTTTAATAGTGAGGTGTTTGTGGTGTGTCAAGTTGACAAGGGTCAATTGGGCTGGATAGCTTTAAGTTGTCAAGTGACACACCTGGTTTAGGGAGGCTCAATTGGGAATTTGCTCCATTGGATTGGGCCTGTGGCCACATCTTGGTGTATTGTCTTGATTGTTGAGGCAGTGACAGTATAAGAAGGGCAGGCTGGGCATGAGCAAGAGAAGCAGCCAGGGGAGCAAGCCCGTGGACAGCATTCCTCCATGGCCTGTGCTTCAGCTCCTGCCTCCCAGGTTCCTGCCCTGATTCTTACCCTTGGGCTCCTGAGTGATCAACTTTGACCCAGGAGATTAAGATGAATAAACCCTGGGCCTTCGCCTTTCCTAACCCTTTCCTCCCCAAGTTGTGTTCTGTCAGAGTGTTTTGTTCACAGCAATGGAAGACAAACTAGGACAGTAAGTAAATAAATAAATAAAATCAGGGTCCAAAGTAGTGCCACCTTCTGGAGACCAAACATTTAATACATGAGCCCATGTGGATCCTTTATATTCAAACCATAACACTGAGTACAGGAAATGTCGGGCAAATCCAAATGGCAGAACATTCAACAATAGGCCACACTCTTCAAAGCATTGCGGCCATGATTGAAGAACAAAAATGCAGTGTCAGCCAGGCATGGTGGCACGAGGCTTTAATCCCAGCACTCGGGAGGTAGAGGTAGGCGGATTTCTGTGAGTTCAAGGCCAGCCTGGTTTACAGAGCGAGCTCCAGGACAGCTGGTACTAAAAGGGAGACCCTGCCTCAAAAAAGACAAAAAAAAAAAAAAAAAAAAAAAAAAAAGCAGTGTCATTCCAGATTAAAAAGAACACTGGGATGTGACATGCAAAAAACAATGAGATGCCTAAAGCATTGGATACAGAGGAGGAAAGAGCATGTTCTCAGGAGTAACACTGGAGGGCTAGGGAGATGATTCAGTGGTTAAGAGTACTTGCTGCTCTAGCCGGGCTTGGTAGCGCATGCCTTTAATCCTAGGATTTGGGAAGCAGAGGCAGGCGGATCTTTGTGAGTTCAAGGCCAGCCGGTCTACAGAGTGAGTTCTAGGAACAGCTGGGGCGCACAGGTAGACCCTGTCGTCAAAAAGACCAAAAAAAAAAAAAAAAAGTATTGTTGCTCTTTCAGAGACCCAAGTCGGTTCCCAGCATCCATATTAGGTGCTGGGAATAAATAAATAAGTAAATTATTTATTTATTTTGTAATATTTAATATTACAAAGAGAAATATTTTAAGAAAAGAATATTAGAATTGTAGAACTGATGGCTAGGTGTGGTTGTGCACGCCTTTAATTCCTGCTAGACAGGTCTACATTCTCCTGTATGTTTTTGTTTTGTTTTAGTTTTTTTTTAATTTTTTTAATTTTTATTTATTCCGATGTGTATGAATGGTTGCGTCTGCATGCAAGTCTGTACAACACACAAACCGCTGTCGTGCAATGCTCAAGAGTCCAGAAGAGGTCCTCGGATTCCCCTGGAAACTGGGTTCTCCTGGAATTGGAGTTTCAGATGGTTCCGGCCGCCATGTTGGGTACTGGGATCGAACCCGGGTCCTCTGCAAGAGCGGTCAGCGCCTCTTAACCGCTAGGCCATCTCTCCAGCCCATGATTTCTGTTGTTTGTCAGATTCAATAGTGGTAGCAATTCCGATCCGCCTCCACTCTCAGCCATCTGGAGTCTGAGCCCTCCTGCCCATCTCCCTCTCTAGCTCCTCTCTTTCTCTCTCTTTTTCGGTACTGAGGATTAAACCTAGAGCATCACACATACCAGACACACACTCTTCCACTGACCATTACTTCTGTCCCTTTTGTTGAGACAGGGTTTGTCAGGACCAGGTCAGAAAGCAGTTCATCAACAGGAAAGGGTTAAGCATGCAGGAGCAACTCTCTAGTTGAAGTAGGTCGGGCTGGAGAGATAGCCTAGCGGTTAAGAGCACCGACGCTCTTGCAGAGGACCCGGGTTCGATCCCCAGCACCCACATGGGCGGCTAAGAACCGTCTGTAACTCCAATTTTCCAGGAGAACCTCCAGTTCCAGGGGAATCCGAGACCCCTCTTCTGACCTCCGCGGCATTGCAACGACACGGGCACAGACCTGCATGCAGACAGTAACATTCATACACATACAAAAATAAAAAAAAAAAAAAAAAAAAAAAGTGAAGTAGGTCTGGTTCCCAAGTTACTCCCTCCCACCTTGAGTTATTAGTTCCCAGAGCTCCCTGAGGTCAGGATGGACTTTCCCAGCCCTGTAGGAGTTCTTCTCACCCCCTAAGGAGCCCATTACTCTCCAAGGACTTCACGCTGCTAAACACAACCAGTTGTTTCAAACAAAGGGGTACAAAACATGGACTGATCCATGAAAGAATGCTGCTTGGTCTGTCAACCACCAAGACCCCCACCAATCAGAGAAAGAGTCACTGTAACCTCATGGAAATCCCCTAACTGGGAATAAAGTGGGAGAGGATAGGACCTTGGGGCCACTGGCTCCAGTCCATGGGAGTGTGCTCAGCCCGATGGGCGATCCTGGTCTCTCTCTGTGTTGTGTTTCTGTACTTTTTCCTTGATGTAATGTTCTTTTATTAAGCTTTCCTCCACAGTTTTTGGCCTCTCAAGAGATTCTTTGGTAGAGTGGCATTTCTAACTCAACAGGTTTCCAGTCTTCCAAGCTGGTTTCAAACTTGGTATGTAGCTAAGGATGACTTTGACCTTTGGATTCTCCTGCTTCTACCTGTGAGTACAGGTATGGGCCAGCACATTCTGTTTTTTTGGCGCTGGGGTTGAAACCAGGGCTTTGTGCCAGGGCTTTGTGCCTGTATACTGGGCGAATACTGTGCCAACTAAGCGACATCCCTGACCCTTCAATACACACACACACACACACACACACACACACACTCACCATATATATATGTGTATATGGTGTGTGTATGCGTGTGTGTCTTTTTGAGGCAGGGTCTCCCTGTAGCTCCAGCTAGCCTGGAACTCTCTTTGTCTCTATGTAGATCAGGCTGACCTTGAACACACAGAGATCCGCCTGCCTCAATTTCTGGAGTGCTGCTGGGATTAAAGGTGTGCATCACCATACCTGGCAGATAACCCCTCTATTAAAAAAAAAAAAGATATTCTATTTATTTTACTTAGTGTGTATGAGCATTTTAGTTTAGTTATGAGTGTGTGACGGTTTTTGTTGTTTTGTTTTTTTTTTTGGGGGGGGGGGTTTGTTGGTTCTAGTTTGTCTTCCATTGCTGTGACAAAACACTCTGACCGACACCAACTTGGGGAGGAAAGGGTTTATTCAGCTTACATCTCCTGGGTCACAGTTGATCACTCAGGGAGCCCAAGGTAAGAACTCAGGGCAGGAACCTGGAGGCAGGAGCTGAAGCACAGGCCATGGAGGAATGCTGTCCACTGGCTTGCTCCTGGCTTGCTCTCTGGCTCATGCCCAGCCTGCCTTCTTATACTGTCACTGCTCAACAATCAAGACAATACACCACAGATGTGGCCACAGGCCAATCCAATGGAGCAAATTCCCCAATTGAGGCTCCCTCAACCCAGGTGTGTCAAGTTGACACTAAAGCTATCCAGCACACTTACTTACTTGCTTATCTATTTTCTTATTTTTTTGAGACAGGTTCTCCCTGTAGCCCTGGCTGATCCAAAACTCACTACTTAGGCCAGGCTGGCCTCCATGTCACAGAGATCTGCCTGCTTTTGCCTCCTGAGTGCTAGAATTAAACATGAGTGCCACCATGCCCAGTCTTGATTTTATTTTATATATACATTTTTTGTTTGTTTGTTTGTTTTTCGAGACAGGGTCTCCCTGTAGCCCCAGCTGACCTGGAACTCACTCTGTAGACCAGGCAGGCCTTGAACTCACAAAGATCTGCCTGCCTCTGCCTTTCAAGCTCTAGGATTAAAGGCATGCGCCACCACACCGGCTTTATTATTTTTTTTAGAGCTTTTGTTTTAATTTTTTTATTAATTTTATTTATTTCTGTATGTGTATGAATGTACTGTCTGCAAGTCTGTGCACCCGTGTCGTGCAACGCCACGGAGGTCAGAAGAGGGTCTCGGATTCCCCTGGAACTGGAGTTCTCCTGGAATTGGAGCTTCAGACGGTTCTCAGCCGCCATGTGGGTGCTGGGGATCGAACCCGGGTCCTCTGTAAGAGCGGTCGGCGCTCTTAACCGCTAGGCCATCTCTCCAGCCCCCCACTTTTGTTTTTTTAATGTAGTCTCAATTTGTAGCCCAAGCTGGCCTCGATCTCGTGGTCCTCCCGCCTTGGAGCTGGCTTGGTGTTTAAGAGTACATCCAGCCGGGCGTGGTGGCGCACGCCTTTAATCCTAGCACTTGGGAGGCAGAGGCAGGTGGATCATTGTGAGTTCAAGACCAGCCTGGTCTACAGAGTGAGTTCCAGGACAGCTGGGGCTACAGGGAAATCCTGACCAAAAAAAAAAAAGAGTACATCCTGCTGCTCTTGCAGAGGACCAGGGTTTGGTTCCCAGCACCCACATTGGAAAGTTCACAACTGCCTGTAACTCCAGTTCTAGGGATCCTACATCCTTTCTGGGCTCCAAAGGGACATCTACACATGGCACACATACAGACAAGCAGACACACAGACACACACACATACACACACACACACACACACGCACGCACACACGCACATATAATTTTTTAAGACATTCAGCACCAAATTATTTTATTTTTAATTTTTAATTTAATTTAATTTAATTTATTTTATTTATTTATTTATTTAGGTCTTTTCGAGACAGGGTCTCCCTGTAGCCCCAGTTGTCCTGGAACTCACTCTGTAGACCAGCCTGTCCTTGAACTCACAAAGATCCGCCTGCCTCTGACTCCCAAGTGCTAGGATTAAAGGTATGCACCACCATGCCCGGCTAATTTTTAATTTTAAAATGGGGCCATTATGGGGGCTGGAGGGATGGCTCAACAGTTAAGAGCACCTCCTGCTCTTGCAGGAGACCAGAGTTCAGTTCCCAGCACCTACATGGCAGCTAACAACCATCTGTATAACTCCAGTTCCAAGGGATCTGATGCCCTCTTCTGGTCTTCTCCAGCACTGCACACATGCAGCGTACTTACATATATGCAGACAAAACACACATATAGAATATAGATAGATGATAGATAGATGGATAGATAGATAGATAGATAGATAGATAGATAGATAGATAGATGATAGATTAGATAGATGGCCATTGAGATGGCTCAACAGGTAAAGGCCCCTGACAACATGAGTTTGACTCCTGGAACCCACATACTAGAAGGAGAGAGCCCACTCTCATAGGCTATCCTTTGAACTCCATGGCAGGCATAAGTAAATGAATAAATAAATAAAAAGAAAAACCTCACAGTGAAATTTAATACATTCTTCCTGTCTCGGCCGCCATTGGAGAGCAGCTAGTGAGCAGCCATGGCTCTGCGCTACCCCATGGCCGTGGGCCTCAACAAAGGCCACAAGATGACGAAGAACGTGAGCAAGCTGGCGACCCGGGCGGCTCACCAAGCACACCAAGTTCGTGCGGGACATGATCGGGGAGGTGTGCGGCTTTGCGCCCTACAAGCTGCGCGCCGTGGAGCTGCTCAAGGTGTTGTTCATCAAGAAGAGGGTGGGCACACCTATCCATGCCAAGAGGAAGCAGGCGGAGCTGAGCAACCTGCTGGCAGCTCTGAGGAAAGCTGCAGCCGAGAAGGACTGAGCCCTAGCTCTGTCTTGTTCCTCAATAAAGAACTTTAACCCCCCCCCCAAAAAAAAAGACATTTAATACATTATGAACCATTCGGAGGTCAGGCCAGGCGTTATTATGCACAGTTGTTGTCCCAGCACTGACATGGTGAGGCAGAGGATCACAAGTTCAAGGCCAGCCTAGGCTACATAGCTCAATTGTCTCAAGAAAATTGGAGCCGGGGCTGGAGAGATGGCCTAGCGGTTAAGAGCGCCGACCGCTCTTACAGAGGACCCGGGTTCGATCCCCAGCACCCACATGGCGGCCGAGAACCGTCTGAAACTCCAATTCCAGGAGAACTCCAGTTCCAGGGGAATCCGAAACCCTCTTCTGACCTCCGCGGCATTGCACGACACGGGTGCACAAACTTGCATGCAGACAGTACATTCATACACATACAGAAATAAAAAATTAAAAAAAAAAAAAAAGAAAATTGGAGCCAAGTGGGGCTTTAAAATTTTTTTGGTACTTTTTAATTTTCGTTTTTATGTGTAAGAGTGTTTGGCCTGCATGTATATAGGTGTGTCATATGTATACGTGCCCCCAGAAACAAACACCAAGTTGGATCCTCTAGAACTGGAGTTACAGACAGTTGTTAGCCTGTATGTGGGTGCTGGGAACAGAAACTCTTCCTTTGGAAGAGCAAAAAGTGCTCTTAACCACTGTGTCATCCCTCTACTCTGCCCCTCTCCCCCACAATGGGGCTTTAGATCATGAAGGCTCTGTTGTCCTGAATGGATTAGTCTGTGCACGGATGATTACGGGCTTAGTGGGTTATCTCAGGAGTGATTCTGGTATAAAAACCAATCTGTCTCTTGTATGCACCTGCTCTGCATGTGTTGCTCTCTACCATGCCATGACTTGGGAGGACAACCTGCCCCGGGTGTAAGCCAAAGTCAATGCCATCTTTCTGAACTAAATAAACCATCAGTCTTTTTTTTTTAACCATCAGTCTTTTAAACTACATAGTCTATGTATTCCATTATAGCAACAGAATTAGACTAAGACCTTCTTAGCTGTTTTAAAGGACATGACCTTTTTACTCTTTGGCTGTTTTAATGTTCTCTTCCCTCCCGGTCAAAAGAGTTATTGGGTCACTCCAACCCCAGACAAACATCCTTGAAGGACACTTTGAGAAAGTGAATTAGAAATGGGAGGTGCAGTGCAGCCCCACCTCCAGATTCTCAGTGAAATCACACAGCACATGACGGGTTGGGTCTCCCTTTAGTCCCAGCTGGCCTGGAGCTCGCTCAGTAGACCAGGCTGGCCTTGAACTCACAGAGATCCACCTGACTCTGCTTCCGGAGTAGGCCACCACATCCAGCTCCAGTAAGCACTTTATACCCATTGACCCATCTCCCCAGTCCCTTGTAACTGTAATAATTACTGCTATGTACTGGCTGTAGCGATGCATGCCTGTATCATAGTCATTGAGGCTGAGGCAGGAGGATAATGAATATGAGGCCAGCCTGGGCTACGTAGGAAAGCCCTGTCTGAAAAAAAACAATTGGGGATGCACTCTGCTAGCATGGGCGAGACCCTAGGTTTGTGCCAGCAGTGGCTGCAAAAACAAGTAGTGCTGTGACCTTTACTTAATTACTATCATATACTGTTCTAGTGAGCTTCTGTGATACACACTGTCCTAGTTTGTCTTCCATTGCTGTGACAAAACACTCTGACCAACACCAACTTGGGGAGGAAAGGGTTTATTCAGCTTACATCTCCTGGGTCATGGTTCATCACTTAAGGAGCCCAAGGCAGGAACTCAGGGCAGGAACCTGGAGGCAGAAGCTGAAACACAGGCCATGTTCACCGGCTTGCTCCTGTGGCTCATGCCCAGCCCGCCTTCTTATACAGTACACCACAACCTGCCCAGGGTGGCACCACACTTGTGGGCTGGGCCCTCCCACACTGCTCGACAATCAAGACAATACTCCACAGATGTGGCCACAGGCCAAGCCAATGGAGCCAATTCCCCAAATGAGGCTCCCTCAACCCAGGTGTGTCAAGTTGACACTAAACCTATCCAGCACACACACCATGATGGAAAGCAACGGGGGTGGGGAGGGGGGGCGCAAGTTATTTCAAGTTACAGATTACAGTCTAAAGCAAGTACTTGATTTTGGGGGTTTTTTTTTTTTCTTTTTTTCCGAAACAGGGTCTCCCTGTAGCCCCAGCTGTCCTGGAACTCACTCTGTAGACCAGGATGGCCTTGAACTCACAAAGATCCGCCTGCCTCTGCCTCCCAAGTGCTAGGATTAAAGGCGTGCGCCACCACGCCCGGCTAAAGCAAGGACTTGAAGCAGAAACCTTGGAGAAAAGTGGTTCACTCCCTCAGGCCTGCTCAGCCGCCTTTCTTCCGCAGCCCAGGCCCACCTGCCTAGGAATGGCTCCACATACTATAGGCTGGGCCCACTCACGTCAATCATCAGTCCACGCAATTCCTCACAGACACGGCCACCTCTAATTGAGGAAATTCTTCAGCTGAGGTTCCCTCTTCCCTGGTGATAGGAGGTTATGTCAAGTTGATAATAAAAACTGATAAACATAATATCTGCGATATAATTTCTCTTTTAATTAGTTTTGCTTGGTTTTTAAACTTTTGTCCTAGTCTTTTGTACATGTAGTCTTTTATACCTGTAAGTCACAATTGGTTACATTGTTATTTGCCTTTTTTGGGGGGGTCTTTTTGAGACAGGGTCTCCCTGTAGCCCCAGTTGTCCTAGAACTCACTCTGTAGACCAGGCTGTCCTTGAACTCACAAAGATCTGCCTGCCTCTGCCTCCCAAGGGCTAGGATTAAAGGCGTGGGGGGGGATAAAAAATAAAAATAAAGGTATGTGCGACCACAGCCAGCCAATATGTTTTTATTTTTACTTAATGGTGAGGTGGTACACACCTTTAGTCCCAGCACTCAGTAGACAGAGGCAGGTGGATCTCTGTGAGATGGAGGCCAGTCTGGTCTACATAGTGACTTTCAGGCCAGCTGGGGCTACAGTGAAACCCTTTCTCAAAAAAAAAAACAGACAAATAAATAAACAAAAGACCATTGCTAATGATGACAATAGGAGCAAGCTGTTATCACCTAACAAAGTTGTTTTTTTTTAATTTTATTTATTTTTGTATGTGTATGAATGTACTGTCTGCATGTAGGTTTGTGCACCCGTGTCGTGCAATGCCTCGGAGGTCAGAAGAGGGTCTCAGATTCCCCTGGAACTGGAGTTCTCCTGGAATTGGAGTTACAGACGGTTCTTAGCCACCATGTGGGTGCTGGGGATCGAACCCGGGTCCTCTGCAAGAGCAGTAGGTGCTCTTAACCGCTAGGCTATCTCTCCAGCCCCCCAAAAAAGTTTTTTTTTTAAGATTTTTTTTTAATTTTTATTTTTTATGTGTTTGAATGTAGGTAATGTGCACCTGTGTCCTGCAATGCCATGGAGGTCAAACTGGAGTTAAAGATGGTTCTCAGCCGCCATGTGGGTGCTGGGGATCCAACCCGAGTCCTCTGCAAGAGCAGTCTGCGCTCTTAACTGCTAGGCCACCTCTCCAGCCCATAGAAAGTCTTTCTTATAGATCATGGTTCCTACTACTGATTGACATTGCTTTCCTTTGACCAACTGTGATGATTAACTTTAGATGTGCACTTCACTGAAGTAAGGGATACTCAGAACCTAGTACAACATTTTTTTCTGAAGTATGTTGGCAAGAGTGGTTTAGGAGGAAATTAACATTGGATCAATAGGCTGAGTAAAGAGTAGTCTCCAGCTGGAGAGATGGCTCAGCAGTTAAGAGCACTGACTGCTCTTGCAGAGGACCCAGCACCCACCCTGTCTCAAAAAAAAAATAATAAGGGTAGTCTCTTCAGCAATGTAAGCAATCATTATCCAACCCACAGAAGCCCCACAGCACGGAGAGTCAAGTAAGTGCTACAGTTTAGAAGGTAAGCATCAGCAAAAGCCCAGGTGGTGAAGGCTTGCTCCACAGAAGACATTACTGGAAACTGGTGGAAGTGAAGCCCAGTGGGGAGCTCCCAGGTCCCTGAGGACACACCTTCCAAGGTTTGTTGAACCCTGGCCCCCTGGCCCCGTCTTCTCTTACTCTTTTCTTGACCATGAAGTGACTAGTTTTGCTCCACAAGCACTTCCAGTCTGATAGGCTTGCTGCCTTGCCACAGAACTGCAGCAAGGGGACCGATCAAGCATGACAGAAATCTCTAAAACCACGAACCAAAGCAAGCTTTTTCTCTGTATTTAACATTTGTTTTGCTTTGGCTTGGGTTTTAAAAGATTATTTTTATTTTATGTGGTTGTTATCTGTCATGTGGGTGCTGGGAATTGAACTTTGGTCCTCTCCAAGAACAGTCAGTGCTCTTAACTTCTGAGCCACCTCTCCAGTCCCTTGGGTTCTTTCTTTCTTTCTTTCTTTCTTTCTTTCTTGCTTTCTTTCTTTCTTTCTTTCTTTCTTTCTTTCTTTTCTTTTCTTTTTCTTTCTTTCTTTCTTTCTTTCTTTCTCTCTCTCTCTTTCTTTTTCTCTTTCTTTTTTTCTGTTTCCTTCCTTCCTTCCTTCCTTCCTTCCTTCCTTCCTTCCTTCCTTCTGACAGCCCCAGGTGGCCTGGAACTCCCTCTGTAGACCAGGCTGGCCTTGAACTCACAGAGATCTGCCTGCCTCTGCCTCCTGAATGCTGGGATTATAGGTGTGCACCACCATGCCCAGATTGGGTTTTCTTTTTAAGCTTTATTTTTATTTTTTGTGCTTGGGTGTTTTGGCTACATGTATGGAAGTGTACCAAATGTGTGCAATGCCCACAGAGGCCACAAGAAGGTACTAGATCTCCTGGAACTGGAGTTACAGATTGTTACAAGTTTCCATGTAGGCGCTAGGAACAAAACCTTCACCCTTTCCAGAGAAGCAAGTGCTTAACAGCTCAGCCATCTCCTTAGTTTTGCAAAAGAGTTTCATTATGACAATTCATATATATATGCACAGGAGTACATGTTTTTTTGTTGTTTTTTTGGGGGGAGGGTTCCTTTTTTTTTTTGAGACAGGGTCTCCCTGTAGCCCCAGCTGTCCTGGGACTCACTCTGTAGACCAGGCTGGCCTTGAATTCACAGAGATCCACCTACCTCTGCCTCCCAAGTGCTGGAATTAAAGGCATGCACCACCACGCCTGGCCAAGGTCTCATTTTATAGCCAGCCTAGGCTTGTATTTGAAGTCCTCCTGCCTCAGCCTCACATTGCTCACTTTCCAGGCAGGGCGCGTGTGCGTGTGTGTGTGTGTGTGTGTGTGTGTGTGTGTGCGTGTGCATGTGTGCGTGCGTGCGTGCGTGTGTGTCCGGGTCCACGCCCCACTCAGGTTATTTGTTATGGTGACAGGAAGCTGAATAACAAGGAAGGGGAAATTCTCACAATCATATTCTCTCTGTCTCTCTTTCTCTCCTTGCTCCCTTCCTCCCTCCTCCTCCACCACGGTAAGACCTGCCATTTCCTCCTGGCCTCACACCCCAGAGCTCCTGGCTCTCAGAAAATACCCCATGCCAGTCCCCACTCCATTTTCTTTTTTTAATTTTTTTTTATTTATTTATTTATTTATTTTTATGTGTATGAATGTATTGTCTGCATGCAGGTCTGCGCACCCGTGTCGTGCGATGCCGCGGAGGTCAGAAGACGGTCTCGGATTCCCCTGGAACTGGAGTTCTCCTGGAACCGGAGTCACAGACGGTTCTCAGCCGCCATGTGGGTGCTGGGGATCGAACCCGGGTCCTCTGCAAGAGCGGTCGTCGCTCTTAACCGCTAGGCCATCCCTCCAGCCCCCCACTCCATTTTCTAGTTCAATCCTGCAGCGGCACGTTGCATAGCACAGGCTTTACCGGATCTCCAGCTTATAAACAGCAGATGGTGGGGCTTCTTGGCTTCCATAATCTCATGAGCCAATTCCTGGAATAAATCTCTTCTTATGAATCTATATTTATCCTATCAGTCCCTTTCTCTGGAGAACCACCACTACTACCCAAATGTTTTCTGGACTTCCTACACACACAGCGGTGGTGTGATAGAGCAACCTAACTCTCTACGGAAACATACTGAAGATGTCTTTTTGAGACAGGATCTCCCTATAGCCCCAGCTGGTCTGGAGCTTGCTCTGTAAACCAAGCTGGCCTTGAATTCGCAGAGATCCACCTGCCTCTGCCTCCAGAGTGCTGGGACTAAAGATGTGCACCGCCACACCCAGCTAAGATAAGCAAACAAAGCCGGGCATGGTGGCTCAAGCCTGGGCTAAAAACAAAAGTCTAGTGTGGTGGCACAAGCCTTTAGTCCCAGCACTGGGGAGGCAGAGGCAGGGAGATTTCTACAAGTTCAAGGCCAGCCTGGCCTATATAGGGAGACCCTGTCCCAAAAAGAACAACAACAACAACAACAAAAAGCCCAAAAAAGATTTTAGTAGTATTTTTTTAAGTTGTATTTTTTATTTATTTTATTTTTGTATGTGTATGAATGTACTGTCTGCATGTAGGTCTGTGCACCCGTGTCGTGCAATACCGCAGAGGTCAGAAGAGGGTCTCAGATTCCCCTGGAACTGGAGTTCTCCTGGAATTGGAGTTACAGACAGTTCTTAGCCGCCATGTGGGTGCTGGGGATTGAACCCAGGTCCTCTGCAAGAGCAGTCGGTGCTCTTAACTGCTAAGCTATCTCTCCAGCCCCAGTAGTATTATTTTTATTATATGCGTATAAGTGTATAGTCTGCATGCATATACGTGCACCCCTGTCGTCCAATGCCCATGTAGAACAGAAGAGTGCATCAGAACCTCTGGAACTGAAATTAGAAACAGCTGCCATGTGAGTGCTGGGATTTGAACCCTGGTCTTCTGCAAGAACAGGTAGTGCTCTTAACTGCTGAGCCATTTCTCCAGTCTCTATTTTGATCTTTTTGATACAGACTGTCTCTATAGTCCCAGCTGGCCTGGAATTTCATATGGGGACCAGGCCGGCCTTGATGTCAAAGAGATCTCTCTGCCTCTGCCTTCTGAGTTCAGAGATTAAAGGCATTGTCCACGATGCTTGGCTCAATAAAAAATTTTTTTAAAAAGAAGAAAAGCCGGGCATGGTGGCGCATGCCTTTAATCCTAGCACTTGGGAGGCAGAGGCGAGCGGATCTTTGTGAGTTCAAGTTCAGCCTGTTCTACAGAGTTCCAGGACAGCTGGGGCTACAGGGACACCCTGTCTCGAAAAGATCAAAAAAGAAAGAAAGAAAGAAAAGAAAGAAAAGAAAGAACTGGGATGTAAACAAATAATGCAAAGAATTTGGAGACAATGATATCCACGCTCAGAAACATCTGAAAGAGTGCAAGTGCAACCAACTTGCTTCCATGGGATCACAGCGGGGAAGAGGCAGGCTAGGGCTCAGGTCTGCATCATGTGCTAGCTTCAGCCCATGCTTGTATTAGCAGTATTTCAATTTTCAAAAATCCTTCTCAAAGAAAAACAACTGGAAGGTTTTTTTCCTTGTATAGTATTGTTCCATTCTGGAATCTTCCAATTAAGCTTTGGCTAAACACATAAATATGATAATGATAATTATTCCAGAGTTGGGAGGTTTTGTGAAAACATTGTGTGCCATTAGAGTAATCAAGCTTGGCTCTCACACATCTTGGCTTTTTTAGGATAATTACAGCACACTGGAGGCCCAGATGGGGTGAATAAGAAAGCCATGGCTGTCTGCCACAGAGGAACAAGAAAACATCACACAGAACTACTCAACTGGCAATTGAAATTTGCATGTTAACTTAGTACACAACAAGAAAGGTATTCAAATGCTTGGATTTGGGGCAAAACATTTCATTTCAAAAACCAAACATAGAAGAGAGGTTAATGAAAAAAAAAAAAAGAAGAGAGGTTAATGAATATCCCAGACTTTTTTTTTTTGGTCTTTTGAGACAGGGTCTCCCTGTAGCAGACAACTAATTTTAAGCCTTCATATTAAAATAGAATCTTTTTTTTTTTAATTAGTTTTTATTGATGCTTTGTGCATTTCATACATTTTTTCCAATTCAGTTCAGGCTTATTTCCCTTTCCCTCCCCCCCCCACCCCATCCCAGATCATGCATTCTGCCATAACTGTCCTGCATCTTTCTCTCAGTTTTTTTTTTTTTCATTTTTAGCTATAAGTGATAATCCATGAGTACAAGCATCCTTCATGCAAAACCTATCTGCAGGCTGTTGTGCCCAAACACCTACAGCCCCACCATCCAGTGGGGGGTGACAGGTTGTTTGTTCAATCAAGTTGATCAAATGAGTGTCCAGACTACATTGCTGTAGTTTCACCATTCACCCCAATCGCAGCCCTTACATTCTACCATGCCCCCTCTTCCACAGGTTGTTCCCTAGGCTTAGAAAAGGGGCACAGGTGGATGAGAGGTAAAACAGTCCACTCTCTCTGGAGCTGTTGACTTGGACTCTGGTCAATTCTGGCTGTTTCCTTTCATGGGCTGACAGTTTGTCCAGGAATAACCTTTCGATCCTGGCCTGGCGCGTTATGGCGTCTCTAAAATAGAATCTTTAAAGCTAGAAGTAGTTCCTTCTACATAGACTTTTAAAACTTTTTTTCTATTATTTATTTATTTATTTAATTTTTGTCTTTTTGAGACATGGTCTCCCTGTAGCTCCAGCTGTCCTGGAACTCCCTATGTAGACCAGGCTGGCCCGGAACTCAGAGAGATCCACCTGCCTCTGCCTCCCAAGTGCTGGGATTAAAGGCCTGCACCACCACGCCTGGCCTCTATTATTTATTTTTATTCTTTATGTGTTTGAATGTTTTGTCTACATGTCTGTAAGTGCATTACTGTTATACTATACCCACAGAAGCCATAAGAGGGCGCTGGATCCCCTGGAACAGTTGTGAAGGACAGTTGTTAGCCACCATGAGGATGTTGGGAACTCAACCCGGACCCTCTGCAAGAGCAGACAGTACTCTTAACCACTGAGCCACCTCTCCAGTTCATAGTCCTTTTGAGACAGGGTCTCCCTGTAGCCCCAGCTGTCCTGGAACTCACTCTGTAGACCAGGATGGCCTTTAACTCACAGAGATCCTCCTGCCTATGCCTCCCCTGCTGGGATTAAAGGCGTGTGCCACCATGCCCTGATTAAAGATGGCTCTCAGCTACAATGTGGGTGCTGGGACTCGAACCCAGGTACTCTGTAAGAATGGCGCTCTTAACCACTGAGCCATGTCTCCAGCCCGGGATTTTTATTTATTATTATTATTATTGTTATTTTGCTTTTTGAGACAGGGTCTCCCTTTTACTCCCAGCTGGCCTGGAACTTGCTCTGTAGACCAGGCTGGCCTTGAACTCACAGAGATCGGCCTGCCTCCCGAGTGCTGGGATTAAAGGCGTGGGCCACCACGCCCCACCCGACTTTCTTCTTTTTTGAGACAGTGTCTCACTAAGTAGCTCAGGCTGACCTGGAATGTGTACTTCACAGCCTGCCCAAGAGCTGGGACTACAGGTGTGCATCGCCATGCCTGGCTAAATTTAAATGACCCAAATGCACATTTTTTTAACTGAATGAGATAAATAGATGGTTAAGATCAATATAAGAAATAATTTGAGCCAGGCGTGGTGGCATGTGCCTTTAATCCCAGCACTCAGGAGGCAGAGGCAGGTGGATCTCTGTGAGTTCAAGGCCAGCCTGGTCTACATAGCCAGCTCCAAGCCAGTGGGGATTAAAAGAGAGACCCTCATCTCAAAAAAAAATAAATAAAAATAATTGAAGGCTTCGGAGCTTAGCTCAGTGGTACTTACCCAGCATAAATATATGAGGGGCTGGGATCAGTACCCAGAATAACACACACACACATGCACATAAACATAAAGAAGAGAGGGGGAAAAGCAATGTACTTTGTGGAGTTTATATTTAGAAGTAAAAACATATAACAAATATATAAAACATGTAACATAAATGGAAGAGGTAAGTAGAATTAATATATTGTTGCTGGCCAGACCCGGTGGGACCTGCCTTTAATCCCAGCACTGGGAGGATGAGGCAGGTGGACTCTGTGAGCTTGAGGCCAGCCTGTCTGGTCTACATAGTGAGTTTCAGGCCTGCCAGGGCTACATAGTGAGAGCCTACCTGCCAAAAGAAAAACTTGAGGGGCTGGAGAGATGGCCTAGCTGTTAAGAGCGCCCGCTGCTCTTGCAGAGGAGCCGGGTTCGATCCCCAGTACCCACATGGCGGCTGAGAACCGGCTTTAACTCCAGTTCTGGGGGGAATCTGACACCCTCTTCTGACCTCCGCGGCATTGCACGACGTGGGTGCACAGACCTACATGCAGACAGTACATTCCTACACATAAAAAAATAAATTAAAAAAAAAAAAAGAAAAACTTTGAGCCAGGCATGGTGGTGCAGGTGTTTAGTCCCAGCACTCAGCAGAGGCAGGGAGATCCTGCTCTACACATACCCTGTGTCAATCAAAAAGATAATAAATAAATAACATAATAAATAACTTGCATTCTAGCCACAGAGGCAGGCACACAGAAACGACTAAATAGTCATATTAGGAAAGATATTTAAAAAAAGCAAGCTAAGTAGCGATGTAAATGATGCTACTTTAAAGACGCCATCTCTTGAGGTGACATTTGAGCTGAGAGTGTAACGAATTCTGAAAGATCTGGGTGAAGAAGGGATGACTGGAACAGAATGGAGAGGTGGGTTACAAGCAGCTAAATCATGTACGTCCTTTTAAGCAAAAGGAGGACTCTGGTTTTCACTTTGTGGGGAACAAGAGTCTTCAATCTCCTAAGAATAAAGTATTGGAGCCAAGGGAGGAAACAGAATTAAGAAGTTACTGCAGTACTTCCGGTCAGACTAATTGTGGCTTCTTGTAGAGCTGTACAATGAGAATAGTCAAGATTTTAGGTCACAGCAACTAAGTCAATGATTCCAGTTACCCTGGCGGGGAAGAGATAGTAAGGGGCAGGTTTGGAGAGCACAACGACTGCTTTGGACACACCAAGTGTAAGTTGCCAATTTGGCATCCAAATGAAGGGACCTGGAGGCGACTGTCTTTAGGAAACTCAAGTTCGCAGAAGTAATCAAGGCACGGAGATGCATTTGGGATGCCAGTGCACCTAACAAGCCCTGATCAAGTCACTTGGAGGGTAGGACTGAGCAAGGAGGGGAAAGTCCTGGGGACATCCGCTCATCCTGGGGCATCTGCCTGGGAATCTGAAACAGGAAGTCCGTCTAAAGAGGACAGCTAGGAGCTTCAAAGGCACTGGGGGCCCTGACAATACAGCATGCCTAGACATGGCGGAGACCGCGGTCAGAGTCACCGCGAGGGCTCCACGCTCCTCCAAATCCAGATATCGCGTCTCAGAGCCATCAAACAGAACTTCGGTCTCCCCAAACCTCCTCCGGAGCGCAAGACTCCGAGACCAAGCCACGCTGACAAGACTTCAGCCAGCCACAGAAATACCCGAAGCGCGGCCGGAACCGGAAAATCTCGCGAGAGCTCGGCCTCGCCCTCCCAGCATGCTCTGCGCAGCGCCCACTGCCACCGCCGCCGCCGCCGCCGCCGCCGCGCCGCGGTTTGAGGGTGGGAGGCCGGGGAGGGAGGGTAGCGGAGCCGGCACCGCCGCCATGTTGGGTCTAAGGCGGCTGCTGTGAAGCGCGAACAGAGTGAGCGTGCGGGCGAGCGTGCAGAGCTGAGAGCGCAGCGCGGGATCTGCCTGAGTGCGAGCTGCAGGCGACGGTGGCGGCGCCATGAGCGGGGGCACCCCTTACATCGGCAGCAAGATCAGCCTCATCTCCAAGGCGGAGATCCGCTACGAGGGCATCCTCTACACTATCGACACCGAGAACTCCACCGTAGCCCTCGCCAAAGGTAATACCGGGCGGCTGGCGGGCCGCGCGGACGGGCCTCGGCCTGCGACTCCGGCGCGCGGGGTGCGTCTGGGCCGCGGCCTGCGCGCTGGCTCCGCTTCCTCTGCTGTCCTCCTGGAGGCCGCTCCTTCTCTTCCCGGCTCCGGCGACTGCGAGCGGGCCGCGGCCTCCCCCCCGGCTCCCCGGCTCCTTTCCCCGCAGCTCCGCGCTTTCCATCCCGGGAAGTCCGGGGACCCAGTGCGCGGCGCGCGGGGCGGGGCGGGCATGAAGTCCGAGGACGGACCCTAGAACTCACCCGGGTTCCTGTCTTCCAACTCCGAGATTCGGCCGTTCCTTCTTCTTTACCAGCGAACAAAGCCGGAGCAGTCGGAGAATTTTTCCGCCTCGCTTGAGTTTTAGTGCTGATTTGTTGATGCTCCGGCACCCATTTTCTTTACTTAACATTTCACTGGGCTCCAAACTTTGATGTTCCATTGACTCCTGCGATCTCGAAATGCCACTGGTACCGTCGAGCCCATCCCATCCCACTAGACTCAATGGGGTTGTTACTTGTTAAACTGGAATTCTTCTCCAAGCCTGTTATGCCACCAACTCGTGAGGGTGCGCGTGAAAATGCGCGCTGTCCCCACGGTCCTCTTTGTGGAACCCTAGAAAGTTTAGGTGGGATGATCCAGGACCCTTGAACACAATTTAGATGACCGCGCCCTCGGAGGAGGATTGGTGAAGAAGGGGTCCCTAGTCCATAGAGTTTAAGACTCTGAACAGTCTGTGGGTTTTGTTTCCGCTCACACGTGCTGGGCCTTTGCTGTGTCAGGAAACCAGAAGAAAACATAATAAGCTCTGGCTTCTGATCTTAAAGAAAATCTTGCAGCAGTTTGTAATACTTAGGGGGGTAATTTTCCCAACACATCTGGTAGAATTGTTATGAACCGTATAACATGGTAGGAAAAGAGGTTGGGGGGGGCGGGGTAGAAAGATAATTTCCTAAACCAGAAAGTTCCAGTCGTAAACTGATTGGGGGAAGCCGGGCGTGGTGGCGCACGCCTTTAATCCTAGCACTTGGGAGGCAGAGGCAGGCGGATCTTTGCGAGTTCAAGGCCAGCCTGGTCTACAGAGTGAGTTCCAGGACAGCTGGGGCTACAGGGAGACCCTGTCTCAAAAAGACCAAAACACAAAAACAAAACAACAACAAAAAACTGATCGGGGGAAGTCGTTTCACAGTAACAAAACAAGTTTTAATGGCTTTACTTTTTGGTGTTTTGGAATGGTGGTTTCTTTTTTTTAAAGACAAGGTGTCGGGTGCACAGACCTGCATGCAGACAGTGCATTCATACGCATAAATAAATAAATAAATAAATAAATAAATAAATAAATAAATAAATAAATAAATAAATAAATAAGATCTTAAAAAAAAAAGAAAGACAAGGTGTCCTTGTCACCCCAGGTAGCATGGAACTCACTATGTAGACTTAGCTGATCTCCGTTTCACAGAGAGCCTCCTGCTTCCGCCTCCCCAGTGTTGGGATTAAAGGTCTGCACCACCATACCTGGGTTATTAATGACTGGTTTCTTTGGGGGAGGGGGGTTCTTTTGAGACAGCGTCTCCCTGTAACCTCAGCTGTCCTGGAACTCCGTTATCATGTAGACCAGGCTGGCCTTGAACTCAAGAGGTCCGCCTGCCTCTGCAGCCTTCTGAGTGCTGGGATTAAAGGTGTGCTTGACCACACCCAGCTGAGATAATTTTCTTGAGGGCGCATACTTGAAATTTGAATCACAAGCATTGTATGTCATAACCAAGAAATACAAGCAGTTTTCCATAGGAGTTGCATGTTTTTTTTCAGTAATTGCTAACAGTTCGAGTTCTGTATTCCTTACCAACAATAGTAAAAGGTAGCATATATTTTAATGCTAGCCAATCTGGTGGGTAAGTAGTCAACTGTAGTGTTTTTTTGTTTTGTTTTGTTTTGTTTTTTTGGTCTTTTTGAAATGGGTTCTCCCATTTGCACCAGCTGGCCTGAAACTATGTAGACCAAGCTGGACTTGAACTCACAGAAATCCCCTTGCCTCTGCCTCCCGAGTGCAGTGATCAGTGCCACCACGCCCAGCCTTATGGGTGTTGTTGTTGTTGTTGTTTTGAGACAGGGTTTCCCTTTAGTCCTAGCTGGCCTGGAGCTTGCCATGTAGACCAGGCTGGCCTTGAATTTAGAGATCTGCCTACCACTGCTTCCGGAGTACTAGGATTAAACGCATGCATGCCCTGCAAACTCTCAAATGAGTTTTAATTACCACTTATCTGGCTACTAATGAGATTGGGGGGTCTTTTCACTCTTAAACCATTTGGAGTTCATCTTTTATTAAGAGCCTTTGAAATTCAAGTATTTTATGTGTATGCATGTATTGCCTGCATGTATGTAAGTGCACCCCTGTCATTGCAATGCCTTTGGAGGTCAGAAGGTGTTTGATCCCCTGGACCTTGGCCTTATGGAAGGTTGGTAGCAGCCAGGTGGGTGCTAGGAACCAAACTTGGGTTCTCTGCAAAAGCAGACAGTGGTCTTCACAACTGAGCCATCATTCCAGCTCCTTATTGCTCATTTTTCCATATTTTCTGGAGTTCTGAATTCTAGTTTTTTTCCTTTTTTTTTTTTTTTGGTAATTTTGAGGCAGGGTCTCCGTTTTAGTACCAGCTGTCCTGGAGCTCGCTCTGTAGACCAGGCTGACCTTGAACTCGCAGAAATCCACCCACCTCTACCTCCCGAGTGCTGGGATTAAAGGCGCGCCCACCAGGCCAGGCTTGGAGTTCTGAATTCTAAAGTAACAAAAATGTTACAAGTATCTTTTCTCATGTATGACTTAGGCTAGAAGCTTTCATTTTCATTTAGGCAGGTTTATCAGGGTTTTCTTTTTTTTAATATTTTTTTTTATGTGTATGAGTGTACTGTCTGCATGTAGGTTTGTGCACTCATGTCGAGCAATGCCTTGGAGGTCAGAAGAGGACATCCTATTCCCCTGGAACTGGAGTTAAAGACGGTTTTTAGTTGCCATGTGGGTACTGGGAATCGAACCTGGGTCCTCTGCGAGAGCAGTCAGTCCTCTTAACTGCTGAGCCATCTCTCCAGCCCCATGGGTTTTCTTTTATGGTTAGTGGGATGGTGATACTTAAAAAAATTTTTTTTTAGTTTTGAAATTTTATGTCTGTCTTTGCCTGCGTGTAAGTGCACGGTGTGTGTTTAAAGCTCCTGGAGGCCAGAAGAGGGCATTGGATCTTCCGGAACTGGAGTTATAGATGGTTACTAGCTGCCATATGGGTGCTGAATCCTCTGCAGGAGCAGGCAGTGCTCTTAATGACTGAGACATCTACAGTTCTGGGGTGGTAGTTTTCTAATGTTATGCCATGGACATATATTATCTTTTTGGGGGGGGGGGTCTTTTGAAACAGGGTTTCCCTTTAGTCCCAGCTGGTCTGGAGCTCCCTCTGTAGACCAGGTTGGCCTTGAACTCACAGAGATCTGTTTGCCTGTGCCTCCCCAGTGCTGGGATTAAAGGCATGCCTGGCATATGTTATTTTTTTATTTTTTGGTCTTTTCGAGACAGCTGTAGCCCCAGCTGTCCTGGAACTCACTCTGTAGACTAGGCTGGTCCTGAACTCACAAAGATTTGCCTGCCTCCCGAGTGCTAGGATTAAAGGTGTGTGCCACCACACCTGGCAGCATATGTTATCTTTTGAAAGCCATATTTTAGTTTTGCTTTTTCATGTTTAGGTGTATAATGGACCTGAAACTTTCTGTATATATAAAAAAGTTCCAGTTTGGATAATGAATTGTATGGTCACAATATAAAAACTGAAGCCTGCCGGGCGTGGTGGCGCAGGCCTTTAATCGTAGCACTCGGGAGGCAGAGGCAGGTGGATCTTTGTGAGTTCAAGGCCAGCCTGGTCTACAGAGTGAGTTCCAGGACAGCTAGGGCTACAGGGAGACCCTGTTTCGAAAAGACCAAAAAATAAATAAATAAAAACTGAAGCCTGATCACAGTGGTACTTACTGTTAAGTGGTTGCTCCCCCTTTGTAGTATACTAGTTTTCATAGACTGACTCTGGTTCTGGAAAGTGATGTCCAGATAAGCTTGATATAAATGTCAAGAAGTCAGAAATGGGGGTAATGTCTACCTATTATGTGTTTGTAGATAATCTGGGTCCCACTTCTACAGTTCCTTGTAATTTGTAGTCTTTGGCACAGGCCTTGAGTTTTTTGTTGTTGTTGTTGTTGTTTTTAATATTTTTTTATTAATTTTATTTAGTTATGTATGTGTATGAATGTACTGCCTGCATGCAAGTCTGTGCACCCGTGTCGTGCAACGCCGCGGAGGTCAGAAGAGGGTCTCGGATTCCCCTGGAGCTGGAGTTCTCCTGGAATTGGAGTTTCAGACGGCTCTCGGCCGCCATGTGGGTGCTGGGGATCGAACCCGGGTCCTCTGAAGAGGCAGTCAGATGGCTCTTAACTGCATAGGCCATCTCTCCAGCCCAAGTTTTTTTTTTTTTTTTTTATTTATTTTCGTATATGTAGGAATTGACGTCTGCTTGCAGTCCGCGTGCACCCGTGTCGTTGCACATTTGCCACGGAGCGGAGGTCAGAAGAGAGGTGTCTCGGATTCCTGGAACTGGAGTTCTCCTGGAATTGGAGTTTCAGACGGTTCTAGGCAGCCATGTGGGTGCTAGGAATTTGAATTTGAATTTGGATCTTCTGCAAGAGCACCCGGCGCTCCTAACCCTAGGGCCATCTCTCCAGCCCCAGACCTTGAGTTTTTCTCCTAGTACTGACCCTGATCTCAATCACCTTTGCTCATCCCCATGTGTTTATTGTCTGTCCTCACTGTCCCTTCCACTGAGCTATGGATGAGCAAGTGTTTAGCTTTTTTTTTTCCATTTTTATTTAGCATTTTAACTACTGGTTTATAGAAGTCTCTTGGGAATACTTCCTCATAATTATTTTTGTTCCTGTTCACGGTTGCATTGCTTTAGAATTAAAACCCCACAAATGATATTATTTGGGAATTTCAGTGAGTAGGGAAAACTGTTCCTCAGCAAGAGGAACAATTTTCATAAGAAAATTGAAATTAGGAAGATAAACTCATGTGATTAAAATTTTCTTCTTAAAAGATGAAATCCAACGCCTCTTAATCGCTGAGTCACTTGTAGCAGAGGCAGGCCATCTTTGTGAGCTTCAAAGCCAGCCTGGTTCTACAAAGTGAGTTCCATGGAACACAGCTGGGGAAAGGGAGCCCATGGTCTCAAAAACACCCCCCCCCCAAAAAAAAAAAATCCCAGGGCTTGGAGAGATGCAGTGTTCAGCAGGCACTGGCTGCTTTGCAGGTATAAGACCCAGGTTCAGGTTCCCCAGAACCTACATAGCAGCTCACAACTATGTATTAAACTTCCAGTTCTGGAGAATTGATGCCTTTTTTTTTTTTTTTTTTTTTGGCCTCCACAGGCATTGCATACACTGGTGCACATACATACATGCAGGCAGAACACTCATACGCATAAAACTTTTTTAAATTTTATTTATTTTTGTATGTGTATGAATGTACTGTCTGCATGTAGGTTTGTGCACCCGTGTCGTGCAATGCCGCGGAGCTCAGAAGAAGGTCTCGGATTCCCCTGGAACTGGAGTTCTCCTGGAATTGAAGTTACAGACGGTTCTTAGCCGCCATGTGGGTGCTGGGGATTGAACCCGGGTCCTCTGCAAGAGCAGTCGGTGCTCTTAACCGCTAGGATATCTCTCCAGCCCCCACATAACTTTTAAGAGTAACAAATCAGTGCTCGCTTTGGCGGCACATATACTAAAATTGGAACGATACAGAGAAGATTAGCATGGCCCCTGCACAAGGATGACACCCAAATTCGTGAAGCATTCCATATAAAACAAAAAAAAAAATAATAAAGAGTAACATCAGTTCAGGATGTTGAAGGAAATTTATTGTAAGGTGTGCAGGCTACTCAATTTATGGAATAGCTGCAGGATGTTTGCATTGTGTCTGTAGATGAATAAATCAAATCAGCTGAAATGAAGGAATTCTTATATGGTTGCTTATACCTGGATAATCAGGAAGGTGAAAGCAGGTTGCCCTTCACAGGGAAGAGACTGAACAATAGTGGAAAGTCAGTTGCTTTTAAATGAGATGCCCTTAAGCATCAAGTAATTAGTGGAAGGATAAAAGTGGTAAGCTGTTAGCACATTCTTCAGTTCTGCTAAAGCTTGGCTACTGGCTTAGCTTATCCACATAGTCAAACTGTGGTTCTAGTCGAGCACTTTACTGACTTTGTGCATGTGGGTGGATCCAAACCAAACCTTTGACAAATTTCACTACCTAGAACAACAAAGATCTAGTGACATTTAAAGCCCCCCTTTCATTTCTGTGCTCTGTTTAGGGAAGTCGAACTAGGAGGCTGCAGAGCATTTGTGTTGCTGCTGCTATGCAAGCTATAGAATTCCTGAGGAGTTCTGAGTCTTGACTGAGCTCAAGTACCATTTTCTCATAAGATGAGCCATGACTTTTAGTATCAGAAGTACAGAAAACAGCATACTCCAGCAGACGATAATAGAAAGAGGAGAGAAATAAGAGTAAAGAAACATTTGTGCAGGGTAACAAAGAATTTTGTGTTTATCTCAGTGCTGCAGTTACAGCAGCACTACATACAGATAGTTTAGCTTGAATTTGATTTACTCCATGCTAGAAGATGTCCTCTCTAGGAACACTTTGCCCTTATTCTCTTTCATGATGCTGTAATATTGGATTGGGGGGGTAGTCTTTTTGAGACAGGGTCTCCCTTTAGCCCCAGCTGGCCTGGAACTCACAGATATCCACCTGCCTCTGCCTTCTGAATGCTGGGATTAAAGGCATGTGCCACTATGCTCAGCCTAATCCTGACTTTTTTGGGGGGGGGGGCAGGGTCTCCCTTTAGCCACAGGTGGCCTGGAGCTTGCTATGTAGACCAGGCTGGCCTTGAACTCAGAGATCCACCTGCCTCTGCCTTCCAAGTGCTGGGATTAAAGGTGTGAGCCACCATACCCAGCATATTGATTTTATGTAGAGAAAGTATGAATTGTTCTTTTTTTTTTTTTTTTTTTTTTTTTTTTTTTTGTCTTTTGAGACAGGGTGTCCCTTTAGTCCCTGGTGGCCTGGAGCTCACCATGTAGACCAGGCGGGCTTGAACTCACAGAGATCTGCCTGCCTCTGCCTTCTGACTGCTGGGATTAAAGGCGTGCACCACCACACCTGGCGAATTGTTCTTTCTTACTCTGGTGTTGTTTGTTTCTGGAAAAAAATGAGACCAGAATGGTTAGTTGGAGTACAAAGTGCTCTTCAGCCTTGGACAAGGTTGTTTTTTTTTTTTTTTTTTTTTTTTTTTTTTTTTGGACAAGGTTTTTAGCTTTAGGGTTACCTTCCTTTATCTCCTCTGTAGGAATAGCAATACCAACTGCAATCTTGGAGTTATTCTGATAATTAAGTGTTATTATAAAGTAATCCACTTATGGTAGGTGCTTGATAAAGTAGCAAAGCATTTTCAAGTGCGCACTGTCTAAAAAGCCTACCTTTTATCAATCATTCCCTTCTCCAGGACCGCAGCATCTGAATTGGGGCTTTCTCTGCCCCTCATTCCCTCTCATGATTTCACTTCCCTCTTCAACCATTAAGTACCGAGAGCATGCGTTACATCAGTTTATCCCTTCTTGCTCCACACTCCCTACATCTCATGCCCTCCTATACATACAAGTGTGCAGAGGTCATAAAACAGACTGCTAACCAGTTTTGCTCTAAATTTGCTTGAGCTCACTCATCTTAGCAGTCTAGCCTCGTCCTAGGAACCATGCTGTATCTCTGTTGAATTCCTTCTCTTTCTTGAGACCTCCAACATGTCCTCTCCCAGTTCTCCCTCTAGTCTGTTAACTTGCTTCCCTTGTTTGTAAAACGTTTTGATTTATTTTATGGGTCTGAGTGTTTTGACTGCCTATATATAAGTGCACCCATGTTGGGCAGTGTCAGTGGAGGTCAGAAGAGGGTGTCAGAGCCCCTGGAACTGGAGTTGTGAGTCACCATATGGGAAACCTGGGTTCTCCAAAAGAGCAGCCAGTTCCCATCCAGCCCCAACTTGCTTCCTTTTTGACTCAGCAAAGAAAACACAGGCAAAGTGCTATAGACAACAGTACTGTACTAGACATTTCAAAAGGCTTGAAACTGGGATTTTGGAAGTTTGGCAATAAAGAAGAAACAAAGATTTAAGGAGATAGTTATGTTTAACCTGATTTAAGCACTACACAACATACATGTAGCAAAATATTACAGGATACCCCATTAATGTTTATCAGTTTGCCATGAGTCTTGGGTAAAGACCAAGCTTGACACTGACTTGAGTCTCATCCCCAGGATCCACATGGTAGGAGAGAAGCAGCTTCTCCAAGCTGTCCTCTGACCGTCACACAGTGTGCAGCACATGCGCAGACAAACGCATACAGTATTTATTTATTTATTTATTTATTTATTTATTTATTTATTTGTCTTTTTTTGAGACGAGGTCTACCTGCAGCCCCATCTGTCCTGGAACTCATGGAAACCCAGGCTGGCCTTGTACTTAAAGAGATCCATCTGCCTCTGCCTCGTGAGTGCTGGGATTAAAGGCATGTGCCACCATGCCCTCCAAAATTTTTTTATATGTATTGAGTTTTAGGAGCATGTTAGTGTACCCAAGCATGCAGTGCTCACAGAGGGCAGAAGATGGCGTTAGATACTCTGGAAATGGAGTTACAGTACCTCCGTGTAGGCGCTAGGAACTGCACCCAGGTCCTCCACAAGAACAGCCGGTGTCTTTAACCTCAGCCAGCTCTCCAGCTCCTCCTTTAGGGTTTTATTCCCACAGATGAGCTGTTGGCCTGCTGAGATGGCTCAGTAGATAAAGCACTACTTAGAAACAACCTGAGTTTGATCCCTGGAGACCACTGAAAAGTGGAAGGAGAGAACCAACACAAACACACACACACACACACACACACACACACACACACACACGAAATTTAAGGGGGAGAAACTTACATCAAGGTTACCAAGACTTCCATGTTGTTAAATTCCATGATCAGTTTTTATCCTCATTCTTCTGACCCAGTCAACAGTGTATGGCACAATCCATCTGTTTGCTGTGAATCATTTTCTTCACTTATATCTACATATGCCCCATACCCGCCCCCCATCATACTGGTTGCCTTTTTGTTGATGGTTCAACTCTTTATTTTATTTTACTTTTGTCTGTTCCAGACAGGGTCTCCCTGTAGCCTCGTCCTGGAACTCACTCTGTAGACCAGGCTGGCCTTGAACTCACAAAGATCCACCTGCCTCTGCCTCCTGAGTGCTAGGATTAAAGGCGTGCGCCACCACACCCTGCTGATGGTTCAACTCTTAAACTTCCACATACTGGAAGCTTTGGGATCTCTCTCTCTCTCTCTCTCTCTCTCTCTCTCTCTCTCTCTCTTTCTCTGTGTTTGGAAACAGCCTGTTTGTTTTGTGTAGACCAGGGTGTGTGTGTGTGTGTGTGTGTGTGTGTGTGTGTGTGTGTGTGTGTGTTTGAAACACAGCGCTGTTTGTTTTGTGTAGACCAGGACGGCCTCCAGCTCAAAGATTGAGACCCTTCTGCTTCTGGCCCCTCACTTCTCTTTTTGTCTCTCTCTTTTTTTACTTGATCAGCTATACCTTTTCCCCAATAGACAGGGCTTACTGTTTTGTCTTGATTTCCTAGACTTTAGACCATCTTCCTGCCTCCGCCTGCAAGAAGCTGGCTCAACAGGCTTGCACCACCAAGCCTGACTTAATCATCCATCTCATCCAGTTCCTAGCTTGAAGTACTTCCTATACACTACTGACTTCTTTCTACCTGTTTCTTGCCTCTGAACCTCTGGCCTATCTATCCAGTCACATTAACATCTCTCCCTGAAGGAGTAACTGCTCTGTATCCCAGTTTGGTCTGTCACCAAATTGTTCTGTCAGCCTTCCCCATCTATTGAGTAACAGCTCCCTTCTTGTAGTTGGTAAGGACCAATACTTTGGCAGCATCTCTAATTCCTTCCTTTTGTCATACATCTACTTTCAAAATAGACCCAGAATTTGACCTCTTATTACCTCTGCTTTACTCTGGCGCTTTCTTTCACCAGTCTATTCAAAGACAGTCCCTGCTTTGTGTTCCCTTTGGCTGCCTAGTCGATAGCTCTCCCCAATTTTACTCAAATGGATCTGTGTAAGGAAAATGTAAAATACATGAAGTATGTAAGCGACAGAGTTTGTAATGGACCTATTTGCTTTTGCTTTGCAGTGCTAGGATCAAACCAGGGACTGGGCTGCCAGGCCTGTTCTACTGCTGAGCTGCATCCCCAGCCCAGCTGTTTACTTGATTGTTCAACTGGTTGTATGATTCCAAATTCAGAATCTTTGTGTGTGTGTGTGAACCTTTACATGACTGTTTTGTTTTCTTCTAGCATTGTGCTGCTAGTGCCAGCCTGTTGCTCATTGTGTTTCTCTGTGGACTTTGTGAAGCTATTGTCATTAACCTAAAAAATTAGACCTTGCTTTCATTCAGATTATTTTTTACCTTATTTCTGCTTTTCTCTCTCCCACCCTTTTTTCCTTTTTTGAAGACAAAGTCTCCCTGTAGCCTCAGCTAGCCTGGCCAGGAAGTCACTGGGTAGACCAAGCTGGCCCCATCTCACACAGATCCACCTCCCTCTCCTGTGGTTAAAGGCCACATCCAGCTTTCCACCCATTTGTAAAACTTTGGATCACAACCCACCCCCACTTTTTTGTTTGTTTTGTTTGGGGTTTTTATGAGACTGGGTCTCACTCTGTAACCCAAATTAGCTGCAAACTCACCAGGTACACAGAAGATGACCTTGAACTCCTTCCTAATTTTCCTACCTCTACGACTCCATGGATCTGCAAAACCATATCCAGCACACAAACTTCAAAACATTTTTTTTTCTCCTGGCTTGGTGGTTGTATTGTTTTGGAAATTAAAAATATAATACCAACCACAAGAAAAAAAATACCCAGTAGAAAACAACTTAAAAGTGAAGGTTAGGCCAGGCATAGTGGCACATGGCTTTAATCCCAGCATTCCGGAGATAGAAGCAGGTGGATCTTTGCAAAGTTCCAGGCCAGCTGAGGCTAAGGGAGACCCTGTCTCAAAAAGACCCCCCCCCCAAAAAAAAAAGTCAAGCTTCAATTTAGGTGGTTTTGGTTTTTTTTTTTTTGTTGTTGTTGTTGTTGTTTGTTTGTTTGTTTGTTGTTTTGGTCGTTTTGAGACAGGGTCTCTCTTTAGCTCTGGCTGTCTTGGAACTCACTCTGTAGACAAGGCTGGCCTTGAACTCACAGAGCCTCTGCCTCCCAAGAACTAGGATTAAAGGTGTGTACCATCACATCCGGCTAAATTTAGATTGTTAGGGAAAGCAGATTAGACATGTTTTAATTTTCCTTCATGTTGGTAAGTCCTACCAAATGTGTACATGAACTTTTTTAAAGTCATAAATCTTAAAAGGCCAAGCAGATTTGGGAAAGAGATAATATTAACAAAACTTTGGAGGCTGAACAGCAAGTAAATGTGTTTAAAGGACAAATTCTTAGTAGAATTGGAGCAGCAAGCTGAGTAGGCAATAAGCAAGGCCAAAAATAACCCCATTTATATCCCTAAGCCTTGAAAGACTCAGAATTGGCATTAGCAGGCACAAAGAAAACTATGACTATCAAGTAATTGGTGTGAAGGTAGAATTAAAACCTGGAGGGTTTAGCTGGTGGTCAGCATGGTGCATGCCTTTAATCCCAGCACTGGAGGCAGAGACAGTTGGTTTGTGAGATTGAGGCCAGCCTGGTCTACAGAGGAAGTTCCAGCCCAGTCTCCACAGGGAGACCGTCTGAAAAGCAAAAAAGAAAAACTTGGGGGGGAGGCGGAGGCTACCTCAGAGTTTTTTTAGATAGTGGTCAGATTTTCAAATTCCTTCTTCATTTTATATGACTAGGTATCTTAATCTCTGGAGAGGGTAAAATAGAAGCTCTAGAGAAACTAGGCACATTTGAGATCAGAGAGGTATACCACACTAAGACAGAATTTAATGAACATGGGCATCCTGCATCCTGGATGGTAAGAACAACCACAATCAGAAAATGTTTCTGTATTCCTCCTTTTTTTTTTTTTTTTTTTTTGGTCTTTTTCGAGACAGGGTCTCCTGTAGCCAGCATGTTCCTGGAACTCCTGGCCTGGCCTTGAACACAAAGATCCGCCTGCCTCTGCCTCCCAAGTGCTAGGATTAAAGGCGTGCACCACCACGCCTGGCTTCTGTATTCCTCTTCTATGAAGTTGGAGTCATGGGTTTCATTAAGAGATTTTTTTTTTTTTTTTGTCTTTTCTAGGTCTCCCTGTAGCCCCAGCTGGCCTGGAACTCACTCTGTAGACCAGGCTGGCCTTGAACTCACAAAGATCCCCCTTGCCTCTCCCAAGTGCTGGGATTAAAGGCGTGCACCATCACGCCCAGCTAAGAGACTAATTTTGTTTGAGACAGGATCTCACTGTATATCCCTCTTTTGCCAGAACCCGCCTTGATCATCTTGCTTCTGATTCGATGCTGGGGTCACAGGTGTTCATCACCATACCCTAACTAGCCCCACAACTTTTCTTTCTTTGAGACAGATTCTCCCTTTAGTCTCAGCTGGTCTGGAGCTCCCTATGTAGACCAGGCTGGCCTTGAACTCATAGAGATCCACCAGCCTCTGCCTCCAAAGTGCTGAGTTTAAAGGCGGGTGCGACCACACCCCATGACAACTAACATTTTAAGCTCTAACAACTCTTTTTTTTTTTTTTTTTTTTTTTTTTTCCTTTTCAGCTCTTTAACACCTTTTTGTGCTATGCTATTTACTTAGTGTAGGTGCAGCCTGTAAATTATATAGCCATTACCATGGTCATCTCTTTCTTTTGTAAGGGAAGAAGGGTTCATACTGGCTTACATTTTAAGGGGTACAGTGAAAGTAAACTCCAGGCAGAGGTGGCAGGATTTCTCCCATCTTGCCGAATGAGAAACAGACCTGGAGTCTGTGCTCAAAGTGTCTTGTGCTTGGTTACCCAAATCCATCCACTGTCTTTTGTTCTTTGTTGTGTGTGCCCTGTTGTCCCATGTGGCCCCCCCCCCACCTTGTAGGGCCCAAAAACCTAGCTGGGGCCTTCAACATTTTAGGCAAGCACCACCCTTGAGCTAAAGCCCTAGTTCTTTTTCTTTTAGTGTGTGAATTGTAATGCTTGGTTTTTCTAATACCAACACTATAGAAAGCTAGGTTTCAAACAGCTGTACTACTGATCACTATCCGCAGGTCACTTTCTAATAAGTCAGTTACTCAGGGCCAGCCACTATCTGAAAATATTAAGTAGAAAATTCCAGAAATCGGGCTGGAGAGATAGCCTAGCGGTTAAGAGTACCGACGCTCTTGCAGAGGACCCGGGTTCGATCCCCAGCACCCACATGGCGGCTAAGAACCGTCTGTAACTCCAATTCCAGGAGAACTCCAGTTCCAGGGGAATCCAAGACCCTCTTCTGACCTCCGCGGCATTGCACGACATGGGTGCATCAGACTGCCATGCAGACAATACATCATAACATGCAAGCAAAACTAAAATAATAATAAAAAAATTAAAAAAAAAAAAGAAAAATTCACAGAAATCAACAGCTTATAAACTTTAAATTGCACAGAATTTTTAATGGAGAGATGGAATCTTGCACCATCCTGGGGAGTCTGCTCAGGCCGTGAATCATCCCTGTCTATCCTTAAGGACCCACCCTTTAATCACTTGGGCAGTTTAGGTGCGTGCTGTCACACTGTCACAGTGTCACGGCAGTTGCATTGTTTCCTGTAATCCTTAGGTGGTATCCTAAAGCTGTCACAGTGCCTTCTCCTATGTTTGAGAGAGCAGATCTCATGAAACCCAGGCTACCTTCCAGCTTTCTGTATTGTCAAAGATTATCTTGAACACCTGATTTTTTATTTTATATCTATGAGTGTTTTGCCTTTATATAACCACACTTGTGTGGTGGTATACCTGCAGAGGCTAGAAGAGGGGATCAGATCCCCTGAAACTGGAATTATGGACAGTTGTTTGCCTCCATATGTTCAGGATGCTGGGGGCCCCTCAGGTCCTCTGCAAGACGAGTAGTGTATTAACCATGGACCCCTCCCTCCCCCCTGCCTTTACCTCTTTTTTTTTTTTTTTGGGTCTTTTTCGACGACAGGGTCTCCCTGTTAGCCCCAGCATGTTCCTGGAACTCACTCTTATAACCAGGCTGGCCTTGACTCACAAAGATCCGCCTGGCCTCTGCCTCTCGCCTCCTAGTATAGGATTAAAGGCGTGTGCCCCACTCCGGCTTCCTTTACCTCTATATTTGCTGGGTCAAGAGTTCAGCGGTTAGAGCCACTGACTGCTCTTGCAGAGGACCTGAGCGTTCATTCCCAGCACCCACATGGCCACTAAGAACCCTTTTAAGCCAGGCATTGAAACCTTTAATCCCATAAGGCCAGAAGTGAGGCGAACGATCACTGAGTTCAGGCTAGCCCGCCTGGTCTATAGAGTGAGTTTCCAGGCCAGCTGAGGCTATAGGGAGACCCTGTCTCAAAGGACCAAAAAAAAAAAAAAAGTTTGACACAACATACCTGCTTTATTTTGGTGACGGGAGGGTTAACCTTAGAGGTTTTTTTTTTTTTTTGTTTTCGAGACACGTGTCGTGCCCCATAGCCCCATCGGAACACTCTGCAGACTGCTATGAATCACATGAGATCCGCTTGCCCTGCTCCCAAGCCGCTAGGATTAAAGGTGTGTCGCCCCACACTCCCTTGAAAAATGTTTCTTTTTTGATCGTTGCTTTGCATTGTGTGACAGATACTCAGTAGTTAAATATTTTTCTTTTTGATATAAATTCTTTGTAAAAAAGTCCTTACTTCTTTTTTTTTTTTTATTTTTTTTTTTTTTTAATTTATTTATTTCTGTATGATGTATTGGTATGTGTACTGTCAGCATGCAGTCGTGCACCAGTGTCGTGCAAATGCACGGAGGTAGAAGGAGAGAGGTGTCGGATTTCCCTGGAGTTCTCAGGAATTGGAGTTTCAGACAGCCTTCATCGGCTGCCATGTGGTGCTGGGATCGAACCCGGGGGTCCTCTGTAAGAGCGGTCGGCGCTACATTAACTGCTAGGCCATTCTCAGGCCCTTAAGCCCTCTTCTCTCGATTCTGAGAGTTCCTCAGTTGGTCTGTTTGATACTAACATCGAGGAAATAGGAAGGGGTTAGGTTAAGGTGTGTGTCTCTTCGAAAGATTTTTATTTAAATAGGGGATCTATGTATGTGATTTTTTTTTTTTTTTTAGGTTTTAAAAACATACTCAAGTTTCAAAAACACAACTTTCTCCTCAGCTTATCATCCAGACCTGTTTTTTCCTTTCTCCAGATATGTTGAATGGATATGTAAGAATATATGTAATTGAAGTTGAAAATATAAGAAAAAAAAAAAGAATATATGTAAAAGTAGGGCTGGAGAGATTGCTCAGCAATTAAAAAACCTGGTTCTTACAGAAGACCTGGGTACAATCCCAGCACCCACATGGTGGCTCACCACCAGCCATAACTTCAGTTCAAGAGGATCTAGTAACCTCTTCTGTCCTCAGGCACCGCACAACAATGGGTGCATTTGCATGCACACAAACATAATACTCACACATAAAATAAGTGAAGTAAAAAATATATGTGGGCTGGGTGTGGTGGCGCACGCCTTTAATCCTAGCTCTTGGGAGGCAGAGGCAGGCGGATCTTTGTGAGTTCAAGGCCAGCCTGGTCTACAAAGTGAGTTCCAGGGCAGCCGAAGCTACAGGGAGACCCTGTCTGAAAAAGACAAAAAAAAAATAAAATAAAATAAAATAAAAAAATATATATATATACATATATATATACACATAAATGTAAAAGTTATGTATATATACATAAATGTAAAAGTAAATTGGGTTTCGTTTCTAATTCTCTTCATTCACAGCCTATTTTTGTCTTATTATCAGTACAGTTTTCTTCCTATTTCCTGTATTGACTTAATTTGTGTGAAAGTTTTTTTGTGCTCTGATTGTTACTCTTGAACTCAGTGTGCTAAGTCCTTTTACTGCCTTTTCATTGTCTTTGATCTACTGGATTTTTTTTTGTGTGTGTGTGTGTCCTAAGCATGAAACGGCTTTGGCCACCAAGTTAGGCATAAAGCTAAGATGAACAAAGGACTACAATCTGCTTGCCCCCGACTGATATAAGAACACCACCATCAAAGAGGTGTCTCTTTGTCTGTTGCCAGGGGGTGACCTACTGGATTTGTAAATAAATCTAGAATAATTTGTACTCCATCAACAGTGAGTTAAGTCATCAAATTGCCCAATACATACCTCATCTGCAGTGTGACTAAGATGTAAGGAAAGTATTTTGACTCTGCTTTAAGGGGTTGAGTTAAATTTTTTTATTCATTTATTGCTCTTTTTGTCACAAGGTCTCATTGTAGGCCCAGCCGCCCTGGAACTAACTACATAGACCTGGCCGGCCCTGAACTCACAGAGATAGATCTGCCTCTCCCAAGTGCTGGGATTAAAGGAATGCACCTTATGCCTGGATTAATGACTGCATATCTAAGTCAGAAACCACCTGACTTTTTTTTTTTTGAGTCAGGGTCTCCCTGTAGCCCCTGCCTTTGCTTCTGGAGTACTGGGATTAAATGCTTATGCAACCACACACCCCCCCCCTTTTAAATTTTTTTCCTAATTTTTAAAATGTTTTTAAATTTATTTTTTATGTGTATGAATGTACTGTCTGCATGTAGGTTGGTGCACCGTGTCATGCAATGCCTTGGAGGTCAGTAGAGGGCATTGGATTCCCCTGGAACTGGAGTTAAAGATAGTTCTTAGCTGCCGTGTGGGTTCTGGAAATCGAACCTGGGTCCTCTGCAAGAGCAGTTGGCAGTCTCAACAGCTGAGCCATCTCTACAGCCCCTCCTCCTCCTCTTTTTAAGTGTGTCTCGGGGTATGAGCACCCAGGCATATAGAGGTGGCATATGTATACATTTGGAGGATGGTTGGTTGTCCTCCTTTATGACTCAACCTTTCATTTTTTTATTTTGTATGTGTGGTGGGGCGTCATACACACAAGCAGAGGACAGAGGACAACTTTGTGTCCTCTCCTTCCACCTTTGTTTTGATTCCAGAGATCAAATTTAGGTCATCACACTTGCCCAGCAAGTGCTTTACCTCCTGAGCCAATCATTTAGCTTCTGCCTTACTGAAGCAGTTTTTCTGAACCTGGAGCTGACCTTTTTGACTAGGCTAACAAGCAAGCTCCGATCCCTGCCCCCACCACTAAGCATGTACAACCATGCCCAACTGCTTCAGTTTCCATTGAATGGTAGGTTAACAGGTTTACTTGGTGGACTACAGGGAGCAATGAAAACTGTTGAGCCAATAATGTAACATATCAGAGTCTAGTTTAGGAAGTTCATGTTGACAGGATTGTGTAAAAAACGTGATTGTCTAAGGGGGGAAGCTGGTAATGGTGAAATCAGTTGTATTATTTTAAGAGGTTGGGGAAGAGGAAGTGTAGGCTTAACCTAGTTTGTGCTTATCAAGCTTTATCTTTTTGTTGATTACCAGACATCAGCATTTTGTCTCCTGTTTCGTTGTATATAGGGTATTAGCTATTTGACATCACATGAATGGAAATTGTACTTGATCAAAAAAAAACCAATAGTTTAACAACTTGGTGTTTATTTAGATGACAGTACAGTAACTGAAGACAATTAGGGGAGTTGTTTTGCTTTTTGATCTACAGTCTCACTATGTAGTATGGAACTTAGAATCAGTCCTCTTGCCTCAGCTGCCCAGGCTAGGATTACAGATATGCCACTGTGCCAACCCTGAAGACAACATTAAGGGTCTGTCAGATAAATAACACATTTCTACCAATATTCTTTGGCCATCTTGTACTTTGTAGAAATGTTTTGGGGTCTCTTATCTATTTTTGATTTTATATGTGTTTTGCCTCTACATATATTTGCACACCACATGACTTCTGGTTCCTGTGGAGGCCAGAAGAGGCCATTGAATCCTGGGAACTGAGGCACTTGGTGGAGCTGGGGGCTGACCCAGTTCCTTTGTAAGAGCAGCCAGTTCTCTTAACCTCTCAGCCATCCCTGCCGGATCTCCCTTAACCTCTCAGCCACCCCTGATGGATCTCCCTTAACCTCTCAGCCACCCCTGATGGATCTCCCTTAACCTCTCAGCCACCCCTGATGGATCTCCCTTAACCTCTCAGCCACCCCTGATGGATCTCCCTTAACCTCTCAGCCACCCCTGATGGATCTCCCTTAACCTCTCAGCCACCCCTGATGGATCTCCCTTAACCTCTCAGCCACCCCTGATGGATCTCCCTTAACCTCTCAGCCACCCCTGATGGATCTCCCTTAACCTCTCAGCCACCCCTGATGGATCTCCCTTAACCTCTCAGCCACCCCTGATGGATCTCCCTTAACCTCTCAGCCACCCCTGATGGATCTCCCTTAACCTCTCAGCCACCCCTGCCGGATCTCCCTTAACCTCTCAGCCACCCCTGCCCGATCTCCCTTAACCTCTCAGCCACCCCTGCCCGATCTCCCTTAACCTCTCAGCCATCCCTGCTGGATCTCTCTTAACCTAGGGTTTCCATGAGGGCCTTCCCTGTACACATGTTTTTGCCTGTGACAGACTAAAGGAATGTTATTGTTACTACATCACTTTTTAAAATTAGAAGGCTTTGGGGAGTTAACAATTCTGTATTGTCACTCTCAGTTCTCATCTTTGCTAGTCAGTGTCCCTTTAAACTCTGTCAGTTACCATAATTAAGGAAATGTATCTGAGTAAGTCTTTGTATACAGTTGAGCACCCCTGATCTGGCAATTCAGGATCCAAAAGTTCCTGACAATCACCATGACTCTAAAAATGTGACATTTCACAGTCAAAATACAGCCATACTAGGAGGGTTAAATAAAATTACTTTGGGGGCTAGAGAGATGGCTCAGCAGTTAAGAGCACCAACTGTTCTTGCAGAGGACCCAGGTTCAATTCCCAGCACCCACATGGTGGCTAAGAACCCTCTTTAAGCTAGGCATGGTGGTACATGCCTTTAATCCTGGCACTCAGGAGGCAGAGGCAGGCAGATCTCTGAGTTCAAGGCCAGCCTGGTCTACAGAGTGAGTTCTAGGCCAGCTGGAGCTATAGGGAGACCCTGTCTTTAAAAAAACAACAAGGTGCTGGAGAGATGGCCTAGCGGTTAAGAGCGCTGACTGCTCTTGCAAAGGACCCAGGTTCGATCCCCAGCACCCACATGGCGGCTGAAAACCGTCCTTTGACTCCAGTTCCAGGGGAATCCAACGCCCTCTTCTGACCTCTGCAGCATTGCACGACACGGGTGCACAGACCTACATGCAGACAGTACATTCATACACATACAAAAATAAATTAAATTAAAAAATAAATAAAATAAAAATAAAACAACAACAACAAAAAACCTTTCATGCTGTATGTATGAGGTCTTCATGAAGCATAAATGAATTTTGTGTTTCAATTCAGATCTCATCTCTAAGATAGTTTCTATCAAAATCCGAGCCAGTTGGGAGTGTTATGGGAAAGGTAAGAACAGTTTCACATAGAAGAAGCTGGTGAAAATGAGAGCATAAGGGTGCCTGAGCAAGGTTTCACACCTGAAACTGGGGGAGGACGTGGGGGCTGTAGGGGCAATGTGAAGAGCAGCCTGCAGATATCACTGTGCAAAGCTTCACCCCTAAGCTAAGCAGAGAGGTCATAGTCATTAGCTCACTGACATCCTACTTTGAGGGCCAACACAAGAGGTCTGCTTTTCTTTTTTTTTTTTTTAGTTTTATTTATTTTATTATGTATATGAATGTACTGTCTGCATGTAGGTTTGTGCACCCATGTCGTGCAGTGCTGTGGTGGCCAGAAGAGGGCGTCAGATTCCCCTGGAGCTGGAGTTAAAGACGGTTCTCAGCCCCCATGAGGATGCTGGGGATCGAACCTGGATCCTCTGCAAGAGCAGTCAGCACTCTTAACCGCTGAGCCATCTTTCCAGCCCCAAGAGGTCTACTTTTAGAGATAATGATGCTCTTAGCATTTAAGTAGTTAAGGCTTCTATTAAAGTTATGTCATAGTTTATTCCACATCTGCCATGGCTGAAATGATCACAGTAAAATTTAGTATATGGTATTGAATGTGGAACCACAGGTGAAGTCACATGCAGGTATCAGCTTCCTTCCTGGCTTGATGCTTTTGCATGTGTGCTAGCTTTTAATACTGTGATTTGTTTTTTTCTTTTTCCCCTCCTAATGATGATCTACTTGGTATTTCTTTTGCTATAAATAGTCATCCTCTCATTTTTATCTGAATTTTATTGTGCAATTTAATTCATTTCCCATGTCATTAAACACCGTTTAGTACTTTGGGAATGGCTTACTTAAAATCTTTTTCCACTGTGGGATTTACTCAAATATTCAAATGTCAGTTATATGTAGGGCACTATCTGGGGGAGTTGTAAAGATGATTTAGACACAGATCTTTTCTCTTGAACCTCTGTAAATTCTGCTGGGGAGGCATAGCTAGGATGGCAGAATGTGTGGCTTTTCAGAGGAACAATTCACAGTAGGTGGTATCCAGTGAGAGTTGATTTTATGTGGCAGTGGCTGTGGTACTCTTTTTTTTTTTTAATATTTTATTTTATGTGTATGAGTGTACTGTCTGCATGCAGGTAGGTGCGCCATTGTCGTGTAGTGCTGCAGAGGTCAGAAGAGGTTATCGATTCCCCTGGAACTGGAGTTAAAGACAGTTCTAAGCCGCCATGTGGGTGCTCCCTAACCACTAAGCCATCTCTCCAGCTCCAGTACTTATATCTTTAGTCAAACATGGTTCGTGTTTGTGAAGATTTTTGGATGAGATTAACATTTAAATGAGTAAAGTTTTGCTTTGTTTGTGGGGAGCTATAGTCCCAGGTCTTGGCTTTACCTGAAAGTTCTCACTATGCATAGACTGGCCTCAAACTGAAGCTCCTCCTGCTCCTGAGTGTTGGAATGACAGGCACAAGGATCCCTGTCTTTTCTTATTCTTTTATTTATTTATTTATTTATTTATTTATTTAGTCTTTAGACCCTTTTTGAGACAGGGTCTCCCTGTAGTTCCAGCTGGCCTGGAACTCACTCTATGGACCAGGCTGTGAGTTCAAGGCCTCTGCCTCCCGAGTGCTAGGATTAAAGGCATACGCCACTACCCCCCACTTTATTTTTATTTATTTATTTTTTTAGGATCCATGTCTTGAGTGGTTTATCATCATCATTACCACTTGTGTGTGTGTGTTAGAGAGAGAGAGAGAGAGAGAGAGAGAGAGAGAGAGAGAATATGAATAACTTGCCAGGAGTTAGTTCTTTCCTACCATGTGGTGGGTCCTCGGAAGTGAACAGAAATCTTTTCCTGCTAAGCTGTCTCTCCAATGGGTAAATTTTTGATTAAGTAGATAACCATCTATAATATGGATAGTCTTAAGTAGTTGAGGGTCTTAGTAGAACAAAGACCAGTCCCTCATGAGCAGTTAGGAATTGAACCAGGCCACTGCAGCTTCTGATGTTATTCATTTGCAAACACCTTCACATAGGGTTGAGGGCTCAATCTCAAGAATATTCCAACCTCACTTTCTTTCTCTCTCTTTTTTTTTGAGACAGGATCTTCCTTTAGTCCCACCTGGCCTGGAACTCACTCTGTAGACCAGGCTGGCCTTGAACTCACAGAGATCCTCCTGCCTCTGCCTCCTGAGTGCTAGGATTAAAGGCGTGAGCCACCATGCCCGGCTCCAACCTCACTTTCAGTGATGATCACAAACCCCAGGTTTTACCTGTGCTCTGACTGCCCTCTGCTAAGAACTCAGTGAAACATGTACTTATTTATTATAAAGGATGTCACAAAGGAGACAGATGAAGTGCTGAGTAGGTGAAGGTGTGGGAGAAGCTTCGCCCATCTGGATCCTCTGTGTGTTCAGCTGTCTGAGCTCCCAACCTTGGAAGTGTGACTGGACAAAGGGTGTGGTCTAATGGGAACAGACTACGTGGAAAAACCCAGCAAGGCCTGTCTGCTTCAGCACTCTGCTTAACTTCTGCAGCTTTCCTTCCTTCAGGTCTCTGGAATGGAGTCTTGGGATTACCATCAGACAAGGGTAGTTCAGAGAACTTTAAGGAAGAGAAAACTAGTTTCCGTGACCTGTCTTGGTAGAGAAGTTTACAGTATCATAAACAAATGAAAGACTTAATTAGCCAAGAAACACCAATAACGTAAGATAAGAAACTAAAACCAAGTTCAGAAAGAATCCAGGGTAAGTTTATGATAGCCTTTTCTTTTATTCTTGCATTTTTAATTGAATTTTAGACTTTCATACAATATAGTTTGAGGGCATTTAGGTAAACTCCCGTCTCCCCACCTACCATTACTCCCCCTCCCCCCGCATTTATTGATTCACAGCAAGGCCAGTTCATTGAAATAAATGTATATACATGTGACTTCTTGGCCCTCTTTCTCAGTTGTCAGTTTAGGATAGCTTCAGCATGGGCAGGAGCTATGATAGAAGATAAGAAAGCCTGACTTGTGTTCTAGGAGCAAAGAGCTTGATTGGAACTTGAGTTGGATAAGCACAGTCAAAACTTAGATGTGATAGCATGTCTTTGCCTATCTATTGTCCCAACACCCAGCACTTGGGAGTCAGAGGCCAGATGATCAGGAGATCAAGGTCATCCTTAGGTACATAGTAAGTTGAAGCCAGTTGAGGCTATATGAGAACTTTTCCTAAAATACAAAACAAGAAAAGTAGATCCACACTGAAGAACATTGGGGGGGATACATCATAGGCCATAGGCCACATTATAGAGATCAGTAAATTGGGGGCGGGCAGTAAGGCTAGATGGGGAGATGGGAGTTGATCTAATTGCCATCAAACATAGTGTATGAAAATCTAGAATTCAATAAAAAATGCAAGATTAAGGGGGCTGGAGAGATGGCCTAGCAATTAAGAGCGCCGACTGCTCTTGCAGAGGACCTGGGTTCTATCCCCAGCACCCACATGGTGGCTGAGAACTGTCTGTGCCTGTAACTGCAGTTCCAGGGGAATCCGACACCCTCTTCTGACCTCCACGGCATTGCATGACACAGTGCACAAACCTACATGCAGACAGTACAAAATAAATACACATACAAAATAAATAAAAACTTTAAAAAATGCAAGAAGAAAAGAAAAGGCTATCAAATCCTAACATGGATTCTTTCTGAACGTACTTGGTTTTAGTTTTGTTTGTTTTTTTAATGTGTATGGATGTATTGTCTGCATGTAGGTCTGTGCACCCGTGTCCTGCAATGCTGTGGAGGTCAGAAGAGGGTGTCGGATTCCCCTGGGCCTGGAATCAAAGACGGTTCTCAGCTGCCATGTGGGTGCTGGGGATTGAACCTGGGTCCTCTGCAAGAGCAATCGGCGCTCTTAATCGCTAGGCCATCTCTCCATCCCCCCCCCCTTTATTTTTATGTGTATGAATGTACTGTCTGCATGCAGGTCTGTGCACCCATGTTGTGCAGTGCCGCGGAGGTCAGAAGATGGTGTCGGATTCCCCTGGAGCTGGGGTTCTCCTGGAATTGGAGTTACAGACGGTTCTCAGCTGCCATGTGGGTGCTGGGGATTGAACCTGGGTCCTCTGCAAGAGCAGTCGGCGCTCTTAACTGCTAGGCCATCTCTCAAGCCCTGGTTTTAGTTTCTTATCTTACATTATTGGTGTTACTTGGCTAGTTAAGTCTTTATTTGTTGGATTCATGTTTGGTACTTTTCGGATTTGCTTTCTTTTCTGATTTTAGAGCCTGATTGTTAGTTTGTCATAAAGGGAAGTTTTTCGGAAAACTTTAATGATGACATTTGGGGGGAATCTAGTTTAACTCTAGATTTCAAGTATGTAATAGTTACCATGTTCAAGCCTAGAGAGTTTGGATAATTTTTAGTGGGGCCATTGTATTGGCAAGTTGGCCACTACAGGGATTAGTATACAGGTTTGGTGATACTTGAGTTTCCCTTATTCTGGATTCTAGGGCTTCTAGATGAGTGACTTCACCAGATAATTTGAACCTCTCTGGTGTTTTGTTTTGTTTTTTAAAGAATAAGGCAATCATGGGATATATTTCTGTTAATAAATTTTTTGTTTTGTGGTCAGAAATAAAACCTTGATTATACCCTTTAGGACTACTGAGAGAAAATTATTTTCCTTATTTCCCACTTTTTTTAATGTTTGGCTGTATCATTTGTTTTGGAATAAATTATACATATAATTTTTTTTTTTTCGTCTCTTCTAGACAGGGTCTCCTGTAGCCCCAGCTGTCCTGGAACTCACTCTGTGTCCTAGAACTCACTTTGTAGGTGTATGTTGTACAACCACTTCTCCTTAGTTTCACAACCATTTTATCACCCTAGAAAACAATTCCTACATATGAATCTCCCTGTCCACATTCATCCAGTAGCTACTAGTCTGCTTTATCTCCATGGCTTTTCCTATCCTGAAAATACCATTTATGCTTTGGAGCTTTGCTTTAAAAATGTGATATGCCCACATTTTGCTGAATACTATTGAGATGCATGTACTCTCCATATAATATGATGGAGGTAAGATATAACAGTATCACAACGCGTTGTTTCAACCTTTTGACTGTAATAAATAATATTGCTAGAAATATTTTTTTAAATCAAGTTTCTTACAACATAATATAATATGTGATATTTCATTTGGCACCTCCAGCAAGCTAATACTGCTGTGTCCATTCTTTGCCATATAGGGTTAGTATGTTTGCTGGGTTGTACATTTCCTGTGGATGAGTGCAAATCCTGTATGCAGTGTCGTAGTATGAAAATAGTACTTTTCCAAAAAAAAGAAAGCTGGGCGTGGTGGCGCACACCTTTAATCCTCGCACTTGGGGAGGCAGAGGCAGGCAGATCTTTGTGAGTTCAAGGACAGCCTCATCTACATAGCGAGTTCCTAGGACAGCTGGGGCTACAGGGAGACCCTGTCTGGAAAAAGACAAAAAAAAAGAAAGAAAACAGAAAATAGTACTTCTAATTCTTTTTTTTTTTTTTTTTTTTTTTTTTTTTTTTTTTTTTTTTTTTTTTNTGTACTTCTAATTCTAAACTCTGTAAACTGTTAAACTATCAGGTTCATGATAACATCCAGAATATGACAGAATCAGGTCAGCAACATTTTGCCTTAATAGTATCATAAAAGCATAACATGATGGATGCTTTCCTGTGGTAATGACAGGATATATAGGAAAACCAAGTTAGAGGGGAGACCATTACAAAGCTACACAGAGTTTGAATTTGAGCACTGAAAGTCTGGTAAAAAAAGTACTGGCAATACTTGAATTCCTGAAACAAACCATAAATCTGATAAGGCAGTCTTCATCATCAAAACATATTTCATAAATGTTTAGTGTGTACAGAACACTTTCACTTCAAAGCTTCTGCTTTTCAATTTTGCCTTGCTTGCCACATGGTAGAAGTTTTCTTCCCATATTTTAGAAACATCCCCTTGAGGACCAGCAATATAACATATAAAGATATCTGCTGTCAGGCCTAGCAGCCACAGTCAATCCCTAAGAACCACATGGTAGAAAAACAGAGCCAACTCAAGTTGTCCTCTGACTGCCACCCACATACGTCGCACACAAATGAAGTAGGTAGGTAGGTAGGTAGGTATATATGTACTTGCATACATACATACCTTGGGATGTGCACACACTAGCTAGATGGATAGATTAACTTTTTTTTTCTTTTTGAGACAGGGTCTGCCTTTAGTTCTGGCTGGCCTAAAGTTCTCTATGTAGACCAGGCTAGCCTTGAACTCACAGAGATCCGCCTGCCTCTGCCTCCCGAGTGCTGGGATTAAAGGCATGCCAATACCATGCCTCACAGATTAACTTTTTTTTTTTTTGCAGGTGTGGGGGGGTCTTTTTGATACCGGGTCTCCCTGTAGTTCTGGCTGTCCTGGTACTCACTCAGGCTGGCCTTGAACTCACAAAGACCCGCCTGCCTCTGCCTCCCAAGTGCTAGGATTAAAAGTGCGCACCACCACACCCGGCCAGATTAACTTTTATTCAAAAAAGAATATACCAGGCATGGTGGTACATGCCTTTGATCCCGTAGATGGATCTCTGAGATCAAGGCCAGCCTGAACTGCAAAGTGAGTTTAGGCCAGCTGTGTCTATATTTAGACCTTGTCTCTAAAAGCCCCACCACCACCACCACACATAGGCACACGCATGAAGTTGTCCAGAGAGGCCAAAGAGGGTGTCTGATCTCCTGGTGCTGGAGTTACAGGTGGTTGTGAGCCACTGAACATGGGTGCTGGGAGCTAAATTCCAGGCCTCTGAAAGCAGTATATGGTTTTAACCACAGAACCATTTTTCTAGCTCCCTGAGTTTTCTTTGAGATCTTAACTAACATGTTTTTTTTGTTTTTGTTTTTAGTTTTGTATGTGTATGAATGTATTGTCTGCATGTAGGTTTGTGCACCCGTGTTGTGCAATGCCGCAGAGGTCAGAAGAGGGTCTCGGATTCCCCTGGAACTGGAGTTCTGTTGGAATTGGAGTTACAGATGGTTCTCAGCCGCCATGTTGGTGCTGGGGATCGAACCCGGGTCCTCTGCAAGAGCAGTCAGTGCTCTTAACTGCTAGGCTATCTCTGCAGCCCCAACTAACGTGTTTTAAAAAAAAATTGTAGCATGTGGGTGTGCATGCCACCACTTATGGAGGTCAGAGGAAGAAGTGGGTTCTTTTCTTCTTTGAGTTGAACTCTTGGCAGTGGGTGCCTTTACCCAGTGAGCCATCTTGCCAGTCTTTGTCTTATTTTAATGTCATCCCCCCCTTTTTTTGTGAGTGCTATGTACCATAATAATTTGTCATGACCACTTGTTAATGAACTTACTGTGCATTTCTTTTATTATTTTTTTTTATTTTTTATTTTTTGTTAATTTTATTTATTTCCGTATGTGTATGAATGTTCTGTCTGCATGCAAGTTTGTGCACCCGTGTCGTGCAATGCCGCGGAGGTCAGAAGAGGGTGTTGGATTCCCCTGGAACTGGAGTTCTCCTGGAATTGGAGTTTCAGACAGTTCTCAGCCGCCATGTGGGTGCTGGGGATCGAACCCGGGTCCTCTGCAAGAGCAGTCTGTGCTCTTAACCGCTGAGCCCTGTTGTGCATTTCTTGTCATAAGGCAGTTAGCCTTGCATGTGCTAACTACCACTGAGCTACAGCTGTAGCTCCATTTCATTTGATATTACTGGTTCTGTGAATTCCTTAAGCAGATATGGCTGATAATGCAATTTTTTTTCTTCTGGAAATGCAGTAAAAGCTTATCAAATTTAAGTCTTCATGTTGAGATAACTGTTATGCCACATTTGAAGTTACTTTCTCTTATCTCCTGTCTTGTCTCATTTGGGCAGCAGCTGACTGTTGGATCTACTGCTGTCGTCTCTGACCTTTAGTCCTGTGCTGCTGCTTTTAGGGACTTGGTTATACTGTATTGGATGTCTTGTCTTGGCACATTAATGAGTTGTGCTGCCATATTACAGTAGAGGGCATGTGCGCACACATGTGGGGCGTATGTGTGTAAGAAGGCTCTGGGTATGTTGTCCAAGCTGGCCTCCAACACTGGGTCTTCTTTCTTTCACTCCTTTCGTCTCCTTTTTCCTTCTTCCCTTCTTAGTGTCTGTCATGCCTCTATTTTTTCCCCCCCTCACACATTTGTCAGGACATGCTGCTTGCCTAAACCAGAAATGCAGGGTTTTGTTTTGTTTTTAATTCACTCTGAATTGTTTTTCTGGATATGAGTTGAATCATTTCATTAGGCTTTGGAAAGCCTGAGTATTCTGTGATTTTTGTGCAGGTGCCTTTCATCTTTCTCACTGAAGATGAGCTAATCGGCTACTGTGAGGCCAGGGACATTATTCATTGTGGTGGTGGTGGTGGTGGTGAAGATTGATTTTATTTGTAATTTTCTTAGTTCTGTTTTTTGTATTTCATTCTTAAAAAAGGTCAAAGTGGGGGTTGGAGAAATGGCTCAATGGCTAAAATTACTTGTTGCTCTTGGAGAGGACCTGAGCTCAGTGTTGAAACAGATTTAATTGAATAGGAACGATTTTAGGTAAATGGAGCATTTTAGGCTTCTCCAATTTGGTCTGAAAAGCTGATGGTTGCTCAGCTCAGCCCCCTGTAGTTCCAGCTGGCCTGGAACTCAGTCTATAAACCAGGCTGGCCTAGAACTCCCGGAGATTTGATTGCCTGTGCCCCCCCCCCCCGCCCCATTACTGAGATTAAAGGCTTTTGCCACCATGACCTGACAATACTTGGAAAAAAAAGAATCCTTATGCCCTGCCTACCTGAATATGGTGAGTACCAAACACACATCTCATGTCATTTATTTTCTTACCAGTTCGGTCCTTTGGTACAGAAGACAGACCAACAGATCGTCCAATACCACCACGAGATGAAGTCTTCGAATATATTATATTCCGAGGAAGTGATATTAAAGACCTCACTGTTTGTGAGCCACCAAAACCACAATGTTCTTTGCCTCAGGACCCAGCTATCGTTCAGGTAACTGAAAGCAAATTGCCTTGGGGTGGTACAGTTTATACCATACTAGCCTTGCCTTTTGCTTTTTCATGGATCTTATTGTCAAACAGTTATTTGGAGCCAGATGTGGTAGGTAGTCCATGACTTTAATCCCAGCACTTGGGAGGCAGGTGAATCTCTGTGAGTTCGAGGACAGCCAGAGCTACTGGGAGACCCTGACTCAAAAAAAAAAAAAAAGTTATTTGGATACCTAAAAATGCTGGATAATGTTACCTAGATTTCTTTTATAGTGTTTTCCAAGTTCAACAGTACTATGATGTTACAATAGCTAACACTTGATGGGAACTAGCTCTATATGAAGTCCTATTTATGGGCTAGAGACCAGGATTCAGGTAAGAGCCCTTGCTGCTCTGGCAGAGGATCCAGGTTCCCTTCCCAGCACAGCTCTCAGCTGCTGGTAACTCTAGCTCCAGGGGATTTAATACTCTCCTTCCTGCCCTCCTGCATGCATGTGGTACTCAGGCAAAAACTGGTACACCTAAAGAAATGTCTTTTTAGCCGGGCGTGGTGGCGCACGCCTTTAATCCTAGCGCTTGGGAGACAGAGACAGGAGGATCTTTGTGAGTTCAAGGCCAGCCTGGTCTACAAAGCCAGTTCCAGGACAGCTGGGGCTACAGGGAGACCCTGTCTCGAAAAGAACAAAAAAAAAGAAATGTCTTATTTATTATCTTTTTGAGACAGGATCTTCCTGTAGCCCCAGCTGGCCCAGAATTCACTGTAGATCAGTTTGGCCTTAAAGTCACAGGAATCTGCCTGCCACTGCCTCACAAGTGCTGGGATTAAAGGCGTGTACCAGAACATTCAGCAATTTTCTCACTTTTATAAAGTGAGGAATTGAACTGGAACCACAGTTTGAATGGATCCAGGCATTCTGAATGCAGAATCTATTCAGGGAATGGTTCGCATTACAAACCTGGGTGATAATAGCTCCTCTGAGATAAAATTATTAGGTTAATGGGGAAGGGGGTGCTCAATTCTATAATATATGATGTATAGTATAGTATAGTATAGTATAGTATAGTATATACAGGGATAGCACAACAGAAGGATTTTAACATAGATAAACGCTTAAGTTAAAAAATAGCCCTAGCTAGGTGTGGTGGCATACACCTTTAATCCCAGCACTCAAGGAGGCAGGGGCAGGCGGACTCCTGTGAGTTGAAGGCCAGCCTGGTCTACATAGTGAGCTCCAGGCCAGCTGGGACTAAAGGGAGACCCTGCCTTGAAAAGACCAAAAAAAAAAGTCCTAAGTATTCTAAGAGAATTGAATAATTGCCTGTTTTATTAAAAGTAGAAGCAAGTGCTAGGCATGCTGGTCCACACCTGCAGTCTCTGCACTTGGGAGGTGGAGATGGAAAGGGCTTCCTCAACTCCTGCATAAGTTTCAGGACAAGCCTAGGTTGCCTAAGACCTTATCTAAAACATCTACTTCGAAATAAATAAACCCTTCTAAATAAAGCATAATGCAGGGCACATAGCTCATAGGAGTGTGTGCCTAACCTATACTAACCCTCCATCACCAAGGCACATAGCTCAGTAGAGTGTGTGCCTGCCCTATACAAAGCCGTGGGCTCACTCTCCATCACTAGGCCACAAAAAAGGGAAAAAAAGGAAATGTATTCAAATGAAATCAGACTAAAAATAACCTTGTAGCTGGGCGTGGTGGCGCACACCTTTAATCCTAGCACTTGGGAGGCAGAGCCAGGCAGATCTTCATGAGTTCAAGGCCAGCTTGGTCTACAGAGCAAGTTCCAGGACAGCTGGGGCTACAGGGAGACCCTGTCTCAAAAAGACAAAAAAAATAAATAATAAAAATAACCTCATAATACTCATTCATGAATATGAAAGAAGCTTTTGGGGCTGGAGAGATGGCCTAGCGGTTAAGAACACCGACTACTCTTGAAGAGGACCCGGATTCGATCCCTAGCACCCACATGACGGCTAAGAACCATCTGTAACTCCAGTTCCAGGAGAACTCCAGTTCCAGGGGAATCCGAGACCCTCTTCTGACCTCCACAGCATTGCACGACATGGGTGCACAAGCCTACATGCAGACAGTACATTCATACACATACAAAAATAAATAAATTTTAAAAAAAAGCTATTTATTTATTTTGTATATTTTTGAGACAGGGTTTCCCTTTAGTCCCAGCTGGCCTTGAACTCACAGAGATCTGCCTGCTTCTGCCTCTCTCAAGTGCTGGGATTAAAGGTGTGCACCACCACAATTGGCTAGAAGAAGCTTTTTAATAGAGATTACTCTCTTTCCTGGCACTGACTGTTGTTACCTGACTTACTCTCACATGGATCATTCACTTACTCTCTGGGAACTAGTTATTTGAATAATCAGCTTTTGGGAACAGAAAAACTTAGGAGAACATAAATCAAAATGTTATGGAAGGACTCCTAATCTTAAATCTTCACCTAGAATGTTTTATTTACTCATTCATCAGTGTTTCTTACGGACCTTAGCACATACTTGGTATTCACTGAGAACAAAAGGAGCTGGAGAGGTGGTTCAGTGGGTAACAGCTGCTCTTGCAGAGGACCTGGGTTTAGTTCCCAGCTTGCACATGGTGGCTAACAGCCCTCTGTAACTCCAATAATAAACTTTTAAAAAATATGAATCTTCATTATATGCATGTTATTTTGAGCTTGGAAAAATAACCTGTGATTTTCTTTCAGTCTTCACTAGGTTCCTCATCATCGTCATTCCAGTCAGTGGGTTCCTATGGACCTTTTGGCAGGATGCCAGCCTACAGCCAGTTCAGTCCAAGCACATTAGTCGGGCAGCAGTTTGGTGCTGTTGGTGTTGGTATGTGGTGATTTATTTTTTCTTACTCTTTTTAAAGTCTCTATTTCTTGACCACAAAGGTATAGAAAATTTGCAAAGACTTCAGGAAATGTTTGATTTGTCTTTTTGTAACGTTGTTTTGTGGTGTTAATTAAGAGCACATATAAGCTGGACTAGCACTGTATGTGGGTGATCTTCACACTTGGGAAGTAAGAAGCAGGAGGATCAGAGAAGTTCAGGATCATTCATTCAAAATATATACAGGTTCCAGGCCAGCCTGGGATACAGCCTTGTCTCAAAAAATTGTTCATGATCCTTAGCTTCTATTTGTATGAATATATTGCTTACACCCATGTTATGCAGTGCCTTTGAAAGTCAGAAGAGCGTGTTCAATTCCCCTGGAACTAGAATTTCAGGCACTTTTTAGCCACCACATGGGTGCTGGGAATCAAACCTAAGTCATCTGTAAGAACAGCCAGTGTTCTTAACTGCTGAGCCATCTCTAGCCCCTCATTCTCCTTAACCTATATCATAGTAAATGTGTTGAAGGCACTTAATACATCTATCCTACCAAGCATATTAGTTAGCTCAGAGTAATACATTAATTCATATTTGGAAAAACTAATCTAGCACAAAACCTACTTTATCATAATGTGCTTAATCTCATGTATATATATATATATTTTAATTTTTTATTTTTGTCTGTGTATGAATGTACTGTCTGCATGCAGGTCTGTGCACCCGTGTGTCGTGCAAGGCCTCGGAGGTCAGAAGCGGGTGTTGGATTCCCCCTGGAACTGGAGTTCTCCTGGAATTGGAGTTTCAGACTGTTCTCAGCCACCATGTGGGTGCTGGGGATCAAACCTGGGTCCTCTGCAAGAGCAGTCGGCGCTCTTAACTGCTAGGCCATCTCTCCAGCCCCTCATGTATATTTTTTAAATCATTTTATTACTTGGCATTTTATTTTATTTTAAATTTTTTTAATTTTATTTTATTTATTTATGTGTATGAATGTACTGTTTGCGTGTAGGTCTGCACCCATGTCGTGCAATGCCGCAGAGGTCAGAAGAGGGTCTCGGATTCCCCTGGAACTGGAGTTCTCCTGGAATTGGAGTTACAGACGGTTCTCAGCTGCCATGTGGGTGCTGGGGATCGAACCCGGGTCCTCTGCAAGAGCGGTCAGTGCTCTTAACCACTAGGCCATCTCTCCAGCCCCTTGTTATTTTTTTTTATGTGTACA
>VZQC01013997.1:3442835-3461817 GCA_009823505.1 Rhizomys pruinosus | reverse complement strand
GTACTTTAATTTTCACCTGACTGCCTATAGATGACAATTGCTGATGAAAGACGTCTAAAAACTTTTGTGGTAAGAGTTCTCAATAGGGAGGGTCTAAATTGTCCACATTCCCAGAAGACATTTGGCACTGAAGGGCTTGGAGACATTGGGGATGTTAAAATTAGAGCTGTATTGGTATGTAGTAAGTAGATAGAGGTGAGGGATGGCAGGACCGCCCCTGGCAGCAAAGAATTATGTGGTCCAGAGTATAATTAATGCTGAAGTTGAAGTAATCCTGTTCTACAGAGAACCAGAGAATTGCAGAGAGATTAAAATTCTAAATAAATGCTTATGGAGGGGCTGGAGAGATGGCCTAGCGGTTAAGAGCGCCGACCGCTCTTACAGAGGACCCGGGTTCCATCCCCAGCACCCACATGGCGGCCGAGAACCATCTAAAACTCCAATTCCAAGAGAACTCCAGTTCCAGGGGAATCTGAGACCCTCTACTGACCTCCGCGGCATTGCACGACACGGGTGCACAGACCTGCATGCAGACAGTACATTCATACACATACGGAAATAAATATAATTAATTAAAAAAAAAAAGAATAAATGCTATGGATTGAGAAAGTCAAAACATTTTAGATAACTAATTCTCCTCAATTGCTTCACAGATTAAATGTTATTCAAATAAAAATCTCATCTCTTAATCAAAAAGTTTGAAGTTTATACTACCCAAATTCAAGACTGTTTTAAAGATAAAGATAGAATTGTGAACTACTGTCATACAGGTGGACAAATGTGGATGAACGCAGAGACTGTAGAAGTAGAGCCATCCAACCATTGATTTCCCACAAAGGTGCCAGTACATTACATCTCGGTGAAAAGAAAAACATTTTAGGGGCTGGAGAGATGGCCTAGCGGTTAAGAGCACCGACCGCTCTTACAGAGGACCCGGGTTCGATCCCCAGCACCCACATGGCGGCCGAGAGCCGTCTGAAACTCCAATTCCAAGAGAACTCCAGTTCCAGGGGAATCCGAGATCCTCTTCTGACCACCGCAGCATTGCACGACACGGGTGCCCAGACCTACATGCAGACAGTATACTCATACACATACAAAAATAAATAAAATTTAAAAAAAAAAGAAAAGAAAATGGAAAGGGCTATTCACAGGGATAGAATGAATATTTAAACTGATTGTGCTAAAGAAGGATGGATGGGTCAATAGTAAATGTAAATATAAAGAAGCTTTTTTTAAGCTGTGTGTCGTAGCACACGTCTTTAATTCTAGCACTTGGGAGGCAGAGGCAGGCAGAACTCTGTAAATTCAGGGCCACCCTGTCTCAAAAAGAAAAAAAAAAGGTACAGCAGATAGTAAATGGCAAGCTGACTGTAGACTAGGCCTCCTGCTCTCCCTTTTCTCATGTTTTATTGGAGCATAGCTGTATTCATTTATTTCTATGTCATGTTGTGTATAGCTGGTTTTTGGATTACAAGGGCAAAATTAAAGTTATGACTAGAATCATATGACTTACAATGTTCGTACTTTAATTTTCACCTGACTGCCTATAGATGACAATTGCTGATGAAAGACGTCTAAAAACTTTTGTGGTAAGAGTTCTCAATAGGGAGGGTCTAAATTGTCCACATTCCCAGAAGACATTTGGCACTGAAGGGCTTGGAGACATTGGGGATGTTAAAATTAGAGCTGTATTGGTATGTAGTAAGTAGATAGAGGTGAGGGATGGCAGGACCGCCCCTGGCAGCAAAGAATTATGTGGTCCAGAGTATAATTAATGCTGAAGTTGAAGTAATCCTGTTCTACAGAGAACCAGAGAATTGCAGAGAGATTAAAATTCTAAATAAATGCTTATGGAGGGGCTGGAGAGATGGCCTAGCGGTTAAGAGCGCCGACCGCTCTTACAGAGGACCCGGGTTCCATCCCCAGCACCCACATGGCGGCCGAGAACCATCTAAAACTCCAATTCCAAGAGAACTCCAGTTCCAGGGGAATCTGAGACCCTCTACTGACCTCCGCGGCATTGCACGACACGGGTGCACAGACCTGCATGCAGACAGTACATTCATACACATACGGAAATAAATATAATTAATTAAAAAAAAAAAGAATAAATGCTATGGATTGAGAAAGTCAAAACATTTTAGATAACTAATTCTCCTCAATTGCTTCACAGATTAAATGTTATTCAAATAAAAATCTCATCTCTTAATCAAAAAGTTTGAAGTTTATACTACCCAAATTCAAGACTGTTTTAAAGATAAAGATAGAATTGTGAACTACTGTCATACAGGTGGACAAATGTGGATGAACGCAGAGACTGTAGAAGTAGAGCCATCCAACCATTGATTTCCCACAAAGGTGCCAGTACATTACATCTCGGTGAAAAGAAAAACATTTTAGGGGCTGGAGAGATGGCCTAGCGGTTAAGAGCACCGACCGCTCTTACAGAGGACCCGGGTTCGATCCCCAGCACCCACATGGCGGCCGAGAGCCGTCTGAAACTCCAATTCCAAGAGAACTCCAGTTCCAGGGGAATCCGAGATCCTCTTCTGACCACCGCAGCATTGCACGACACGGGTGCCCAGACCTACATGCAGACAGTATACTCATACACATACAAAAATAAATAAAATTTAAAAAAAAAAGAAAAGAAAATGGAAAGGGCTATTCACAGGGATAGAATGAATATTTAAACTGATTGTGCTAAAGAAGGATGGATGGGTCAATAGTAAATGTAAATATAAAGAAGCTTTTTTTAAGCTGTGTGTCGTAGCACACGTCTTTAATTCTAGCACTTGGGAGGCAGAGGCAGGCAGAACTCTGTAAATTCAGGGCCACCCTGTCTCAAAAAGAAAAAAAAAAGGTACAGCAGATAGTAAATGGCAAGCTGACTGTAGACTAGGCCTCCTGCTCTCCCTTTTCTCATGTTTTATTGGAGCATAGCTGTATTCATTTATTTCTATGTCATGTTGTGTATAGCTGGTTTTTGGATTACAAGGGCAAAATTAAAGTTATGACTAGAATCATATGACTTACAATGTTCGTACTTTAATTTTCACCTGACTGCCTATAGATGACAATTGCTGATGAAAGACGTCTAAAAACTTTTGTGGTAAGAGTTCTCAATAGGGAGGGTCTAAATTGTCCACATTCCCAGAAGACATTTGGCACTGAAGGGCTTGGAGACATTGGGGATGTTAAAATTAGAGCTGTATTGGTATGTAGTAAGTAGATAGAGGTGAGGGATGGCAGGACCGCCCCTGGCAGCAAAGAATTATGTGGTCCAGAGTATAATTAATGCTGAAGTTGAAGTAATCCTGTTCTACAGAGAACCAGAGAATTGCAGAGAGATTAAAATTCTAAATAAATGCTTATGGAGGGGCTGGAGAGATGGCCTAGCGGTTAAGAGCGCCGACCGCTCTTACAGAGGACCCGGGTTCGATCCCCAGCACCCACATGGCGGCCGAGAACCGTCTGAAACTCCAATTCCAAGAGAACTCCAGTTCCAGGGGAATCCGAGACCCTCTTCTGACCTCCGCGGCATTGCACGACACGGGTGCACAAACTTGCATGCAGACAGTACATTCATACACATACAGAAATAAATAAAATTAATAAAAAAAATTTTTTTAAATAAAAATAATTCTAAAGAGAGTCCAGTATGGTGACATAGGCCTTTAATCACAACACTCAGGCAGATCTCCGTGAGTTAGGCCAGCTGACATTACAGGGAAATTCTCTCTCAAAAAAAAAAAAAAATCACAGCATAAAAATTTTTGAAGGCACACTAATCAGTTCTACAGAAATTTAGAGAAGATTGACAAGACCGAATATGGCAAAGAACTGGGTCCTTCTTAGGCACTTTTTTGTGGCTGCTGTGACAATACAAATCTATACGTCCCTCTTGTGGTAGAGTCTGTTGTTTACATCCTTTAAAGTGGTGGAAAGCAAGCTAGCATGGTGGCTAACACCTTTAATCCCAGCAGGCAGATCTCCATGAATTCAAGGCCAGCCTGGTCTACATAGTAGGTCCCAGGGAGACCATGTCTCAAAAAGACCAAAAAAAAAAGGGGAGGGGGGGTGGAAAGCTTCTAGCAGAATTGTCTGCTGATTCATTTTTGTGCAGATTGTAGGATAACCAACATTAATGTTGGTGTCTTATGTACTGTTTCTGCTCTTTCACTATCTGACATTCTAGCAAGGGCCTCCGACAGTACTCATGCGATTTAAAAAATTGTTTGCTTGGCCGATCTTGGTGATGCACACCTTTAATCTAACACTTGGAAGGCAGAGGCAGGAGGATCTCTGCGATATCCAGGCCAGCCTAGTCCGCATAGCAAGTTCCTCAGCTGGGGCTACAGGGAGACCCTGTCTCAAAAAATAACACCCCCCCAAAAAAAAAATTGTTTGTTTGAAGGATACAAAACTATTAGAATTCATGTTTTTTACTCTCTATTGCCATAAATTTCTCAAATTATTTGGTATTATTTAATTTTCAGGATTATTAATTTGAGCAAGTACTATGGGAAGAAACTACTCAGACAACTATGAGTAAATTCTGATCTTTTTTTTTTTTTAATGTTTTCAAGCTGGGAGCTCCTTGACATCGTTTGGAACAGATACGTCAAACAGTGGTACCTTATCTCAAAGTAGTGCAGTGGGTTCTGCCTTTACACAGGATACAAGATCCATAAAAACACAGTTATCTCAAGGTAAGCTGTTATTTTTTTTTTCCTTCAAATCAAATACTTGCATTCTAAACTTTTATAGTAGTTCTTAGCTTTCCCTGAAAGTAGATAAACATCATGTATCATTTCTGTTTGCTTACTTAAGTTTTTGTTTATGGAAGAGGAGTCTTATTATGACCCATGCTAGCATCTAAGTCAGTATTTCTGCCTCAGCCTTGCTGCGATTAGAGGTGTTTACTACCACACTTGGATTAGAGGTGTTTACTGCCACACTTGGCTGGCACTTTTTTTTCAGACAGTTTTCGGCCGCCATGTGGGTGCTGGGGATCGAACCCGGGTCCTCTGTAAGAGCGGTTGGCGCTCTTAACCGCTAGGCCATCTCTCTAGCCCTGGCAGCTGGTTCTTTACAAAGTTTTATTTTGTTTTGTTTCCCTCTCAGTATACTGCAATAATGTATTATTGAATGACTTCCACTATTTCAAACTTTTTTTTTTTTTTTGAGACAGGGTCTCCCTTTTAGTCCCACCTGGCCTGGAGCTCTCTACATAGACCAGGCTGGCCTTGAACTCACAGAGATCCACCTGCCTCTGCCTCCCGAATGCTGGGATTAAAGGCATGCACCACCATGCCTAGCCTAATGTTTCAACTTTAATTTTTTTTATTTATTTATTTATTTTAATCTTATTTATGTGTATGAATGTACTGTCTGCATGTAGGTTTGTGCACCCATGTCGTGCAATGCCGCGCAGGTCAGAAGAGGGTGTCGGATTCCCCTGGAACTGGAGCTCTCCTGGAATTGAAGTTACAGACGGTTCTTAGCCGCCATGTGGGTGCTGGGGATTGAACCCGGGTCCTCTGCAAGAGCAATTGGTGATCTTAACCGCTAGGCCATCTCTCCAGCCCATGTTTCAACTTTTAAAGGAAGGTCAGGTGGTGAAGGGGATAAGAAAGGGGAAGAGAAAATAAATATGATCAATACATTATACATATGAATGAAATCTTCCCCCAAAGATGTTAAATTTAAAAATAATTAAGTCCAGGCATGTTGTCACTGACCTTTAATCCCACATTGTGGTAGGTAGAAGCAGTTCCTGGCCAGCTGGGACTAAAAGGAAATACTGTGGGGGGTTTTTTGGTCTTTTTGAGACAAGGTCTCCCTGTAGCCCCAGCTGTCCTGGAACTCACCTTGTAGACCAGGCTGGCTTTGAACTCACAAAGATCCACCTGTCTCTGCCTCCCAAGTGCTAGGATTAAAGGCATGCGCCACCACACCCGGCTCGGAAATACTGTCTTAAAACACCTCCCCCTAATTTCTTTTTTCCTGCACAGTGGATGATTCTTACTTCATCTTTATATTTTAGACCCACATTGTGCTGCATATAGGCTATAGATCACCAAAAAAAAAAAAAAAAACACCTTTTCCCCCCTAAATGAGCAAAGTATATCCAATCAGGCCCAGACTCACCACTGTAAGCTAAGTAAATTTGAAAATCGGCTGAGGAAGTAAACTGTTGATTCTGTATGCTGTTGGATCTTATGTAACATCCTCAGAGAATGCTAAATGGTCTGTCTCTGTGGGTCAGCCACAGAAGAATCACCTGGAGTACTTCTGACAATCCATGTTCTAACTAAAACTTATCATATTAGAAGTCTTAGAGCCTGGAGGTATAACAAGCTTGTTAGAGGATCTGCCTACTTCCTTTTCTTGCCTCCTCCTCTTTTTCTTTCTCTCTCTCTTTTTTTTTTTTTTTTTAATGTATGTGTATGAATGTACTGCCTGCATGCAAGTCTGTGCACCTGTGTCGTACAATTCCGCGGAGGTCAGAAGAGGGTCTCAGATTCCCCTGGAATCCGAGCTGGAGTTCTCCTGGAATTGGAGTTTCAGATGGTTCTCAGCCACCATGTGGGTGCTGGGGATCGAACCCGGGTCCTCTGCAAGAGCAGTCGGTGCTCTTAACCGCTAGGCCATCTCTCCAGCCCCCTTTCTCTCTTTTTTTATCAGCCAGTCTCATAACCTTCAGTAGTCACTCAGTTCTGTATCTGTTGTGCCCATTACTAAAGTGATATGATTTGTTCATTTCAGAAAGATGGTATAATCTCAGGACAGTATTTTTGAAAGCTGCCTAGTATAAAAATCAAGTCCTAGCTGGGCTTGGTGGCACACACCTTTAATCCTAGCACTTGGGAGGCAGAGGCACTTGCATCTTTGTGAGTTCAAGGCCAGCCTGGTCTATAGAGGGAGTTCCAGGACAGCTGAGGCTACAGGGAGACCCTGTCTCAAAAAGACCAAAAAATAAATAAAGTCCTCAGGTTTGGTAGCACACATCTTTAATCCCAGGACTTGGGAGGCAGAGGCAGGAGGATCTCTGTGAGTTAGAGGCCAGGCTGGTCTACATGTTGAGTTCCAGGCTAGCTGGGTCTATTGAAAGACCATCTCGTAAGTAAAATAAATTAAATAAATCCCATGCGAGACACAGTTCTGTCTGTGTATGCCTTAAAATATTTGAGGCCACTGTCATTCATACTCATGTTAAATATCTTGGGTTCCCAATACTTGCATTAGGTGTCTTACAACTGCCTGTAACTTTAGGTCCAGGAGGATCCTGTGGCTTTGCACATATGTGCCCATATCCACACACATACACATACTTTTCTTTTAATTTACATTTTGTTGGGGCTGGAGAAAGGCTATGTGGGTAAGAGCACTGGCTACCCTTCCAGAGGACCCAGGTTTGGTTCACAGCACCCAAACTTTTCAATGATGAGAAATAGAAATTATGTATGAAACATATCATGACCAGCTTTTGGGGGGGGGAGAAATCCTTATTTCTTATTTATGTGGGGTTTTGTTTTGTGGTTTGTTTGTATGTTTGGTTTTGGTCTTTTTGAGACAGGGTCTCCCTGTAGAGATCCTCCCGCCTCTTCCTCCCAAGTGCTAGGATTAAAGGTATGTGCCACCACGCCCAGCAAGATTTATAAATTATAGTGGAGAAAGTGACTTGATTGTTCCAGTGATGCTAGCTAGATTCCTTCCCCCATGCTGAGGACTCTAAAAAAAGAATATTTTTAAGTAAGAGTAATAAAAAAAATTAAATATTAAATATAAGTTCATTTTTATTAAAGAAATTTGGAGTTGTACTGTCTGCAAGTAGGTTCGTGCACCCATGTCATGCAATGCCACAGAGGTCAGAAGAGAGTGTTGGATTCCCCTGGAACTGGAGTTAAAGATGGTTCTTATCTGCCATGTGAGTGCCGGCGATTGAACCCGGGTCTTCTGCAAGAGCATTTGGCACTCTTTTTTTTTTTTTTCTGGTCTTTTCGAGACAGAGTCTCCCTGTAACCCCAGCTGTCCTGGAATTCGCTCTGTAGACTAGGCTGTAGACTAGGCTGGTCTTGAACTCACAAAGATCCGCCCTCCTCTGCCTCCCAAGTGCTAGGATTAAAGGCGTGCGCCACCACGACCTGCTGAGCAGTTGGCACTTTTAACCGCTAGGCCATCTCTCCAGCCCCTGGAGCTGTGTATTTACCTACATCTGATGTAGAGAAGCCAGAGAGTCTGTTTATGTTTGACCAACTGAAATGTCTGAATTTTGGTGGTTGGAAACATTTGTCAGCAATTAAGAGCACAAACTGCTTGTGTAGCGATTCCATGTTCAGTTCTAAGCATTCACATTGGGTAGCTCATAGTCACCTGTAATGCCAGCTCCTGGATTCTCTGAACATCCCCGGTCAGGTGACCAGACACATACACAGACAGACACATATTAAAATTTAAAAATTCTTTTTAAAAAGAAAATTCCTAAATTTAATGCAAAGCACGTGAAACTTGGTGTTATATATGCCTGTGATCTCAGCTACTCACAGGAGGCTAAGCTAGGAGGATCACTCAAGTCCCCATATCCCAGCCCGGGCAAGCATATTGATTCCCTACATCAAAGTGTGTGTGTGTGTGTGTGTGTGTGTGTGTGTGTGTGTGTAAATATTTTTCCTGCATATATGTAAGTGCACCATGTGCATGGCCTGCAGAAGAGGGCATTGTATCCACTGGAACTGGAATTATGAATGGTTGTTAGCTGCCAAGTGGGTGCTGGGAACCCAGCCTAGGTCTTCTGGTAAAACTAATTTTTTTAATATTTATTATTTTTACTTTATGTATATGAGTATATCGCCTGCTTGTATGTAACTGCACCATCCATGTCATGCAATGCCTGTGGAGGTCAGAGGAAGGTGTCTGAGCCCGGAGAACTGCAAGTACGGACAATTGTTAGCCATCATGTGGATGCTAGGAACTGAACTCAGGGTCTCTGCGAGAGTAGCCAGTGCTCTGAGCCACTGATCCATCTCTCCAGCCCTTTAAACTGTTCATAAAGCACATTGTATACATGACTGAAGCGTTAAAGTTCTTTTGTAAGAATGGTTTTGTATGAAGCTTTTCATCTGTTTCTTTGCTCTGGTTTGGTCCTTGTGACTTCCACAGGGGGAACAGTCATTAAGGGGGAGTAGGTGTTACATTTTGAGCTCGGCCTGTCCCAGTTCCTTCAGGGAACAGAACTCTGACAACTGGGGCTGGAGAAGGTGTGTGGAGAAGTCCAGCATCTGACAAGTATGTGGCCAACGCTTCAGGCTGCTCCAAGGAAAGGATGGGGAGAGTGTGGACACTCTCTAGATGTTAGTTCTTTATTTTAAAAAAAGGGTGAGGGCTGGAGGGAGATGGCTCAGTGGTTAAGAGAACTGTGTGCTCTTGCAGAAGACCACCCACATGGTGGCTAACAGCAGCCTATAATCCAGTTCCATGCCTTCTTCTGATCTCCTTGGGCATTGCAGGACATAGGTGCACATATCTGCATGCTGGCAATATGCCCCTATACATAAAATCAATAGTCAATAAATGCACTAAGGCAGATATTTGTGAGTTCAAGGCCAGCCTGGTCTACAGAGCAAGTTCCAGGACAGCTGGGGCTACAGGGAGACCCTGTCTCAAAAAAGACCAAAACAAAGAAACAAAAAAAGTAAAAAAAAAAGAAAAGAAAAGAAAAATGCTTTAAAAAAAAAGATATAGTGGGTAGATACTTAGGTATTGGTCTGACCTAGTAGCATACATCTTTAATCCCAGCACTGGGGAGGCAAAGGCAGGCAGATGTCTGTGAGTTCCAGACTAGCCTGGTCTACATACCAAGTTCTAGGCAATCTGGGACTACAGGGAGACGCTACCTCAAAAAGACCAAAAAAAAAAAAGCAAGCAAGAAAGAGTTGTTTATTTGAAGGGAGATCAGCTAAAAGCACTGGCTGCTCTTACAGAGGGCTCCCACTTTTAGGTCCCAGCATTCCATGGTGTCTTAACTGTAACTCCATTTCCTGGGGATTCACCACCCTCTTCTGCGCTCCACAGGCATTTCACACATGTGAAACTTTGAAGTAAATGTCAGGCATCATGATGGAGGCAGGAAGATCAGGAGTTTGGTGCCAGCCTGGGCTACATGAAACCTTGTCTCAAAACAAAACAAAAAAATTTCAGGTGTTCACTATAAACCTGTGATGGTTATGTTTTGGGAAGGCCTCTGTTTGACCTACCTAGTAAATTTTGAAGAGCTTGGGGCTGGAGAGATGGCCTAGCGGTTAAGAGCGCCAACCGCTCTTACAGAGGACCTGGGTTCGATCCCCAGCACCCACATGGCGGCCAAAAACCGTCTGAAACTCCAATTCCAGGAGAACTCCAGTTCCAGGGGAATCCGAGACCCTCTTCTGAACTCCGCGGCGTTGCACGACACGGGTGCACAGACTTGCATGCAGACAGTACATTCATACACATACAGAAATAAATAAAAAAAAAAAAATTTTTTTGAAGAGCTTTACTAAGTAGAAACACTGATAAACTTGTGACAGTGGAGTGTTTGTTTCTTTGTTTCCAGTAGCTTAATTAATGACCAGCCCACTAAAGAGAACCAAGTTTAAAAAACTGTTTTAATAAAATTAATTCAGCTTTTTGCCATGGGTTTGAGTTTGCAGAAATAAAACTCTAGACATTTTTAAGTGTCTAGACAGTCTGAAAGCCCCAGTTAGGGTAGTTTATTATGTTTTGGTTATGTTTTAGGTCGATCAAGCCCTCAGTTAGACCCTTTGAGAAAAAGTCCAACCATGGAACAAGCAGTACAGACCGCCTCGGCCCACTTACCTGCTCCAGCACCTGTTGGGAGAAGGAGCCCTGTATCCACCAGGCCTTTGCCATCTACCAGCCAGAAAGCGATAGAGAACCAAGAGCACAGGCGAGGTAGAACTTGAGCTGTTTACTGTCCTGAATTCACTCATCATTTTCCATCTCCTTATTTCATTCAGAGGGTGTACTTTAAATGAACGATCTTAGAAGATTTAAGCTGAACTTTAATATAGGGTTCAGTCCTTCAAATTTGATTTGAAATGGGGTGGCGGCTGTGTTTTTTTTGGGGGGTGTTATAGTGGTGTTATCTCGTCATCTCCCACATTCAAGCTTTAACAGAAGTACTTGGTTATGTATCCTGAATTAATTTTCACTTTGCATGTCTCCTATAGCTGATGTGCATAAAGTTTCAAGGCCAGAAAATGAGCAGCTCAGAAATGATAGCAAGAGACAAGCAGGTAAGTTACCTGGCTCTGATAGCCATAGGCTCTGAGTGTCTGCATAAAGACCAGAAAGTATATCGAAAACTTAAATTTATCATTGTTAATTCCCTGCTTTCGGTAGTGTCCATAGTTAAGACATTACCATTGGGAAGCTCAGTACTAGGTACAGAGCACCATTGTACGTGCGTGTGCATACGTATGTGTGTTTGAGACAGGGTCTCCCTTTGGTCCCAGCTGGCCTGGAGTTCGCTATGTAGAACAGGCTGGCATTGAACTCGCAGAGATCCGCCTGCCTCTGCTGGGATTAAAGGTGAGAGCACCACACTTTTCATGTTCTTATATCTGATAAATTTAATACAGTTTAAGTACCACTTCTGGAAAAAGAAGTGGTACTTCTACTTTACACAGTTGTCTTTTTGTGTGTGGATTTATACAGGCCCAAATACATGTGCATACATATGTGGGTGAAGGCTAGAGAACAGTATGGGGTGCCTTACGTCATCGCTCTCTGCTTAATTTTTTAGGACAGCCTCACTGGTTTGGCTAGGCTGGCTGGCCAGTGAGCTCCAGCAATCTACCTGTCTTCAGCATCCCAATGCTGAGCTTACAGGCCTGCACTGCCATGGTTGGGTTGTAATATGGGTATTGGGAAATGAACTAAGATCCTCGTGTTTGTGTATATAGGGAAGGGGCTCATGTGAATGCATATGGATAATCACTGTCCACTTTATATATTGAAGTGGGTTCTCTCACTTGAACTCTGAGCTAGCCAGCTTGCTCCAGGGATCCCCCTCTTATTGTACCTCTCCAATGTTGGGATCACAGGTTGCTGTATGTCCACCAGCAGTTCCATGGTTGCCAGGGGGATGAAATCAGCCGTCTTGTTTGCATGGCACGTTCTTTACCCACTGGTACATCTCCTCACACCTTATAATAATATCCTCACTTTTTTAAAAGATTTATTTTAGTTCTATAAGTGTTTTGCCTATTTGTATATTTGTCTACCACATACATGCAGGGGACCTCTCTGGACAGAAGATGGTGTTGAATCCCATGGAGCTGCATTGTGTCCCATCATGTGGGTCCATTTTATCAAATCTGGGTCTATTTTAAAAGCAGCAAGTGCCCTTAACTGCCTAGCTACCTCTCCAGTCCCTATAATACATTCTTGCATGTACCTGGTAGTAGAATTTAGCCTTTATGTTTAGTGCATGGTTCCATGGCTTTCTGTTTTATGTCTCTGTTTCTGTCTCAGTTTCTTGTTAACATAATTTTGATGGTTTTGGCTGTTTGTGTAATCTCTGAAGAGATGGAGATGGAGATGTAACTTAGTGGTCAAGAGCACTGCTGCTTTGCTAAAGGACAAGAGTTGCATTCTTAGCTCCCATGTCGGGCAGCTCACAACCACCTACAGCTGCAGCTCCAGAAGATAGAGCACCTAGAGCACCCTCCTCTGGTCTCCAAAGCCATTTCGTACATGTGGTAGACTGACAGACAAGTGTATTGGGGTTATTTCACCAGACACAACCACTCAGACACAAAATGAAGCCAATAAAAGTCTTCAGTCAGCTGATCACTACACACTAACCTTCAGTGGAGGGTGTGTAGCCTGAACACAGCTGGGAGGTATTTAAACAGAAAACGTACCCAGGGCAAAAAGTTTTAAGTTCCCAAGCTTAGGGTTGGTAAGCCCCTCTAACAATTCCTATTCTCTAAAAGCAAGCCAAGCATAAAGTACAGAAGCCATGCAGAATGAGTTAGATTCTAAGCAACAAGGTACACAGTGATCTGTACTCAGACTCCTGTCCTGGTTCAGTGGAATTAAACTTTTCTTTTTATTTACATACTTTGAGTTAAGTTTTATCTTCTGGGCTCAGTTGGGCCTCATAATATGGCTTTGCTATGGGCAATTTTGACGTGCAGGCAAAACACTCATACACATTAAAATAATTAAATGAGGGGCTGGAGAGATGGCTCAGTGGTTAAGAGCACCGACTGCTCTTGCAGAGGACCCGGGTTCGATTCCCAGCACCCACATGGCGGCTAAGAACCGTTTTTAACTCCAGTTCCAGGGGAATCCAACACCCTCTTCTGACCACCGCAGCATTGCCTGACACGGGTGCACCTACCTACATGCAGACAGTATAGTCGTACACAAAAAATAAATTAAAAAATATTTTAAAAAGATAAATAAAAATAAAATAACTAAATGAGCTGTGCATGGTGGTGCATGCCTTTAATCCTAGCTCTTGGTAGGCAGAGGCAGGCGGATCTCTATGAGCTCAAAGCCAGCCTGGTTTACATACGAGTTCCGGACCAGCTGGGGCTACAGGGAGACGTTGTCTCAAAAACACCAAAAAAAAAAAAATATGTAAAGTCATAAATAAAATCTATACTGATCTTCAGAGTTCACCACTGAGGTTGTCACCGTTTAAAAAAAAAAATCTTACCACCCTCCTCCACTACCAAGGATCATTAACAGGCCAGAGAAATTCTTTTTCTTTCTTTTCTTTTCCATGGGTTTTACAAACATGGGTATTCTATGTACTGGACTTTTCTTAAGGTGCATCATGTTGGCTGAGTCAGCTTTAATATTAAAACTGAATGTTTTAGGCCGGGCGTGGTGGCACACGCATTTAATCCCAGCACTCGGGAGGCAGAGGCGGGCGGATCTCTGTGAGTTCCAGGCCAGCTGGGGCTACAGAGTGAGTTCCAGGCCAGCTGGGGCTACAGGGAGACCCTGTCTCAAAAAGACCAAAAAATTAAAAAAAAAAAGTAAAATAAATAAACTGAATGTTTTAAACATCACCCTAACTATATTTGTTTGCTCAAACTCGGGCAGTTTGCCGAACCTTAGCACACAACACAAACCTATTACCCACTGTGGTCACTGATTTTTGTCCGTATGTATTAATTATACAGTTCATATTATAATTAAATTCAGAGTGCTTTTTTTCCTGTACCTTTTAGTTAGCTCACACCGAACATTCCATATTTCCTCTTGCTCTCTCTCTTACTCATAGTCGTTCTCGCTCACTCACTTTTGACAGGGCCTCACTATGTTCCCTGAATCACCTGGTACTCTTTTTGGAGACTAGGCTGGCCTTGATTTCACAGAGCTCTGCCTGCTTCTGCCTTGTGCTAGGATTAGAGGCGTTCTTCACCATGTCTGAGTCTGTGTTCTGTTTTGTTTTGTTTTATTTTGTTGGGTTTTTTTCCTCTGAGTCTTATGTTGGGTGTTTGGGTTCCGAGGTTTTTGCTATAAATGATGCTACCTGGGTCTCTCTATCATATCTCAGATTGTTGGCCAAAATCCTATTATGTTGTTAATGGAAAGAGAATGCACAGATCTGGGAGGTTGAATAAATTAGAGGAAAGGAGTGAAAGGAAGGAAGGGCTTGGAGCCAGAAGGCCTGAAGCTTTCCTAGTCTGTTATCTTATCTGAATTGTAGTTTGGTTTTCTTTCTTTATCTTCCTTTGTCTTTATTTCTGAACATCTTGTTTCCTGTTGTCCTTCCTGTAAAAGGCAACTTTAGAATTGGCAGTAGTACATTAAAGCTCCTGTCCTCAAGGAACCTGTGTTCAAGAAGGGCCTGAATTTGTTTTGTGTATGTACTTATCAATTACATATTTACTCATTCCAGACTCCATACATATGACTGTTGATTTTTTATATTTATTTATTTATTTATTTTTGGTGTTTTTGAGACAGGGTCTCCCTTTTAGTACCAGCTGTCCTGGAGCAGCTCGCTCTGTAGACCAGGCTGGTCTTGAACTCACAGAGATCCGCCTGCCTCTGCCTCCAGAGTGCTGGGATTAAAGGTATGCATTGCTACTCCCAGCTGATAATTATTTTTATGTGTGTGTAATACATATATATATATATGTATATATATATATATATATATAGAGAGAGAGAGAGAGAGAGAGAGTCTTCTGACATCTCACCAGTGCACTTTATTGGTACATTTTGCGGGGGGGGGGGTGTCTTTTTGAGACAGGGTCTCCCTTTGGCCCCATCTATCCTGGAACTCACTATGTAGAGCATGCTGGCCTGGAACTCACTGATTATCTGCCTGCCTCTGCCTCCATGTGCTGGGATTAAAGGCTGTGCCACCATGCCCAGCTGTTGACCATTTCTTAAAAAACCACAATAACAACTTAGGTCCTAAACTAGTGGTTACATACTGAATGGTTGTTGTAAATATTCCTTATTAATGTAGTTCCAGGTGTTCCTTCTGCTCCAAGGAGAGGGCGTGGGGGTCATCGAGGTGGCAGGGGAAGATTTGGTATTCGGCGAGATGGTCCTATGAAATTTGAGAAAGACTTTGACTTTGAAAGTGCAAATGCACAATTTAACAAGGAGGAAATCGACAGAGAATTTCATAATAAACTTAAATTAAAAGGTAAGTTTCGATTTTTCTGCTTAGACAATAATCTATATTGATCACCGGGCATGGATTTCATTTAGAATGAATGAGTCTTAACTTTTACCATGTCTGTTTTTTGTAGAAGATAAACTTGAGAAGCAAGAGAAGCCCGTAAATGGTGAAGATAAAGGAGACTCAGGGGTTGAAACCCAAAACAGTGAAGGAAATGCCGATGAAGAAGATCCACTCGGGCCTAACTGCTATTATGACAAAACAAAATCCTTCTTTGATAATATCTCTTGTGATGATAATAGGTACCATCTTTTACTATGCTTCCAGGATATATATATAAAATGCTTTCATGAACTGTCATAAAGTTTAATGAATACTTAAAAATATCTAATGATGGGGCTGGAGAGATGGCCTAGTGATTCAGAGTACCAACTGCTCTTGCAGAGGACCCAGGTTCAATCCCCAGCACCCACATGGCGGCTGAGAACCGTCTTTCACTCCAGTTCCACGGGAATCGGACACCCTCTCCGAGGCATTGCACGACACGCATGCACAAACATACATGCAGACAGTACATTCATACACACATAAAATAAAAATATCTAATTATGGCTAATGTGGTGCCGTACCCATTGAATGAATCCTAGCACTCTGGAAGCAGATGCACACAGATTTTTTAAGTTCAAGACCAGTCTGGCCTATTAGGGAGCTCCAGACCAACCAGCACTAGCCACTAAGTTTTGGGGGGTTTTGTTTGTTTTGCTTTGTTTTGTTTCATTTTGTTTTAACTGAAGACTTTTTTAATTTTATTTCCTTTATGTGTATGAATGTTCTATCTGCGTGTAGGTTTTTGCACCTGTGTCATGTAATGCAGAGGAGGTCAGAAGAGGATGTCGGATTCCCCTGGAACTGGAGTCAAAGCTGGTTCTCAGCCGCCATGTGGGTGCTGGGAATGAACCCCGGTTCTCTGCAAGAGCAATCTATGCTCCCAACCTCTAGGCCATCTCTCCAGGCCCCGGGGTTTTTTGTTTGTTTTTTGTTTTTTTTTTGTAAGGCCTGATGGCCACAATTGACTTTGCTTCCTAAAAAGTTTTATTTTCCTAAAAGAAATTCCTATTTAAAAAGACAGGAGGGGGGCTGGAGAGATGTCCTAGTGGTTAAGAGCGCCGACTGCTCTTGCAGAGGACCCGGGTTCGATTCCCAGCACCCACATGGCGGCTGAGAACCGTCTCAACTCCAGTTCCAGGAGAACTCCAGTTCCAGGGGAATCCGAAACCCTCTTCTGACCTCCGCGGCATTGCATGACACTGGTACACAAACCTACACGCAGACAATACATTCATATACATAAATAAATTTAAAAAAAAAATTAAAAAAATAAAAAAATAAAAAGACAGGAGGCTGGAAAGATGGCTCAGTGGTTAAAAGCACTAGCTGCTCTTGCAGAGAACATGGGTCCAATTCCCAGCACCCACAATGGCGGCTAACAGCAGTCCCAGTTCCAGGGGAATCCAACACCCTCTTCACCTCTGTGGGCATTGCACTACACAGGTGCACTAACATACATGCAAGCAATACACTCATACACATAAAATGGAAACAATTTAAAATATGTATAATATGTATTTTGTTTGTTTATTTATTTATACATTTGTCTTTTTGAGACAGGGTCTCCCTCTACCCCCAGCTGTCCTGGAACTTGCTTTGTAGACCAACCTGGCCTTGAACTCACAGAAATCTGCCTGCCTCTGCCTCCCAAGTGCTAAGATTAAAGGCATGCACCACCACGCCCAGCTAAATAAAATTTTAAAAAGAATATGCTGGGACTGGAGAGATGGCCTAGTGGTTAAGAGCGAGGACTGCTCTTGCAGAGGATCCGGGTTCGATCCCCAGCACCCACATGGCGGCTGAGAACTGTCCGTAACTCTAATTCCAGGACAACTCCAGTTCTAGAGTAATCCGACGCCCTCTTCTGACCTCCGAGGCATTGCACGACATGGGTGCACAAACCTACAGGCAGACAGTATATTCATACACATTAAAAAAAAATAAATAAAAATTAAAAAAAAAAAAAGAATATGCCTCACTTGGGAGGCAGAGGCCTGAGGATCTCGGGTGAGTTCAAGCCTAGCCTGCTGTACAAAGTGAGTTCCAGGACAGCTGGAGCTACGGGGAGACCCTGTCTCAGAAAGAAAAAAACAAACATGCTTTTTTCAAGGATGTAGTCACAGATATGAGTAAAAGCAAAAGCACTGGTGTGACATCTAAGACTTTCCATCCCGGTGAGGAGGTGCACACCTTGCAGCCTGAGGGTCTCAGTGAGTTCAAGACCAGCCTGGTCTACAGAGTGAGTTCCAGGACAGAGGAGGCTAAAGGGATAAAGACCCCCCCCCCAAAAAAAAAAACCATAACTTCACTACATTGCAATTCAGATGAAGCCAGGGTCAAAGGGAAAAATGTTTTGTGGGAATTGGCTGATGGAGTAGCACTTTGCCACATTATGGTAAAGGTTTGACCAGAAATTTTTCAAATTATTGTAGGGAAAAGCTGTCGCATAATGAGTTGCAGTTCTGCTGCAGGGTTCCCATCTTTGTTTTCACTGCAGTTTGGTGCCACCTAGTGGTGCTGTTTTGCTTCAGTTTAAGCAAGGCACAGGAGTCCTAAGTCTTGCAAGGTTGGGTGACAGGTGTTACAGTGAAGACACTTACTTCCTGGGTTAATTTGCATCAGATCCGGAGATTGGGCTAGGATGCTGTAGACTTAAGGACCTGTGTCTCCTAGCTTCTGTTATCCAGTGCTTTCCTGCCAGGCTTTGTCCTCTTGATTGGCCTGAGCAGAATGGATGGGAAAATCCTTTTATGACCTAATTACCTATATAATAAAGCTTTTATCATCTGTCTGTTTTATCAATTCCATTTTTTACAAGAAACTAGTCTCAGTCATACTTCAAAATGATATAAAACAGAATATTGCCCAAAAAAAAAAAAAAAAAAAAAAAAGCAGGTGTGGTTACCCATGTCACAGCTTTCTTTTTTCCTTTAAATTTTCTCTTGATTCTGTTTGCTAGTCACAGGGTGGCTCTCACATAGCCCAGGCTGGCCCTTGAATTCAATTTGTAGCCAAAGATGACTTTGAACTTATGATCCTCCTCCTCTCGGTGCTGGGGTTACATACAGGTGTGTACCACCGCAGCCTATTTACAAAGTATGGGAGAATCAAACCCAGAGCCAGTGCGTGCTAGGCAAGCATCCCTCCGACTGAGCTACATCCCCAACCCTTACTTCACATTTCTACCACCCAAAAGTTCCCTCA
>VZQC01013997.1:3285063-3441932 GCA_009823505.1 Rhizomys pruinosus | reverse complement strand
TTTTATTTTTTTTTTTTTTTTTTTTTTGAGACAGGCTCTCCCTGTAGCCCCAGATGTCCTGGAGCTCGCTCTGTAAACCATGCGGGCCTTGAACTAACAGAGATTCGCCTTCCTCTGCCTCCCTAGTGCTAGGATTAATAGCATGTACCACCATGTCCCGTAGCCATCTTGTGGGTGCTGGGAATCAAACCCAGGTTCCCTGCAAAAGAAGTTGGTGCTTTTAGGTGCTTTTACCCTCTGAGGGTAAGAGCCCCCTTTTTTTTGTCTTTTTATTATAAAACCGTGAGTTTAGACTTCATGGTGTGATAAAATCTGTCAGACTATCTCTCCTCCCCCACCCCAAATATATGCTAGCAGCTAAGTTAGACTTTATCTGTTTTCTTTTTGTATTTTTGAGACAGGGTCTCTCTTTAGTCCCAGCTGGCCTGGAGCTCTGTAGACCAGGCTGGCCTTGAACTCACAGAGATCCGCCTGCCTCTGCCTCCCAAGTGCTAGGTTTAAAGGCGTGCCCCCACCATGCTTGCCCGGCCTTTTTTCTTTTTTAAAAGTTTTTATGTAGGAAAACACAAAGGATCACTAAGATATTGTACAAAAATGACTTGCCTGGTCTACAGAGTGAGTTCCAGGACAGCTGGGACTACAGGGAGACCCCGTCTGGAAAAGACCAAAAACAAAACAAACAAAAAAATGACTCAAACATCCCTTTAGTTCATATTATAAAATTTTTACACTTGGGGCTGGAGAGATAGCCTAGCAGTTAAGAGAACCAACTGCTCTTGCAGAGGACCCAGGTTTGATCCCCAGCACCCACATGGCAGCTAAGAACCGTCTGTAACTCTAATTCCAGGAGAACTCAAGTTCCAGGGGAATCCGAGACCCTCTTCTGACCTCCGCAGCATTGCACGACATGGGTGCACAAACCTACATGCAGACAGTACATTCATACACATAAAAAATAAATTAAAAAAATTTTTTTTTAATTTTACACTTTAACAACAAAGAGTACGAAGTGTGTATTTCCAGGAAGTAAAGCAAGGCTCTGTATCTGATAATAATGTTTACATACTATTTAGTGAGTACCAGGCATTGTCATAATAAATGTTTTTCCCATATTAACTTATTTAAACTGTACTTGAGCTATGTGAGGTAGCTTCTATTATTATCCAGATTTTTCAAATGAGAAAATAGATACAGAGATATTAAATAACTTGTCCAAGGTCACAGAACTAGCAAGTGATGATACTGAGTGTTGAGCCTAGTGGCTGGCAGCTCCTGAGTCACTGCTCTTATTTTAGGGTTGTGGAGAACTCACTACATCTCTAGCTTTCTTATTTCAGCATGGTCTTGAGAGTATTGTGTATTGACATTAGGGAACAGCTGTGAGAATTCCCTATCTATGTTGTATGCTTCTGTGTATAATTTAGTAAAAGAGGCTGATTAATAAAATAAATGCAGCACTTCAACTGTCCTATTCTGTTTTATTGATAAGAAAAAAATTAGCAGAAGAGAATTTAAAAAAAAATCCCTTTTATCCAGTAGTTCTAGTGGATAACTGCAAAAGTGTCCTGGCAGGGATTTTGTTGTCTAGTGGAAGGAGCTCGATAGTAGTGGCTTTTGGACAGGGTGCACAAACTTTAGTGCCTCAGAGACTGTGCTTGACAGCCTAGGTGCCGCATCACAGCTTGTGGTAGCCAGCCCTCAGGCCATGGGGCCAGTGCAAGGCTCATAGCTTGCAAAGCCTCCCTTCAGCCAGATGAATCTCTCAGAAACGAGAATGTCTCTTGTCTCTGATCTCTCTTGCAGTCATCAGTGACCTCTTAACTCATAGAACTCATAGAGCTTTTCCAGAAATATTATCTTTAAACTCTGCAATATTTGACACTGGTAATCAGCCACTCAACTTTGGATCTTTCTTTAATATTCTTGTTTTTTTGTTGTTTAAAAACAGCCTGAGGATGTGTTCCATGATCTGCCTCCCTCTCCTGGTCAGAAGTCTAGTGTTGGCTCTCACACTTCTTTATTCACTGTGCTACAGACCTACAGGCCATTTGCTTTTGTTTAGCATCCAGAATATTCCTATCTCAAGTCTTTTTTGAAAAAACTAAATTCTACCCAGAGTATTCAGGGGTTGTGGGGGCTTGTCCTCCCCCCCACCCCCACCCCCAGGCTCTTAGGTAGCCCAGGTTGGCCTCAGGTTCACTATCTGGTTGAACAGGACCTTGGACTTAGATAGCCCAGGTTGGCTTCAGGTTCACTATCTGGTTGAACAGGACCTTGCACTTCTGATTCTCTCCCCTCTGCCTCCAAAGTTCTGGGATTACCTGGTTTTATGAATTTAGGATCTCGTTCATGCCAGGCAGGCACTCTACCAGCTGAGCCATGTTCCCAGCCTTCAGTTTTCTTGAGAGCATATATGTGTCTTTGTGTTCACACATTCACATATTTTTATGGGTTCAAGTACTCTCATTCCGCTCAATTGTCCCTTTTGAAGTTTGCTTATAAATGTGAAGTCTGTTTTTCGCCTTAGATCTATTTGGAGTATATGGAGGATCCTTGATTTTGTTTGGTTTGCTTTTTTGTTTTTGGTTTGGTTTGGGGTTTGGTTTGGTTTGGTTTGGTTTGGTTCGGTTCGGTTCGGTTCGGTTCAGTGACAAGGGTCTCCCTGTAATCCCAGCTGGCCTGGTATGTAGACCAGGCTGGCCTAGTTCTCACAGAGATCCGCCTTTTTCTGTTTTCACCTGCTTTCTGTCTATGGTCAGTTTTTCTCAGACCAATGTTGGCATTTTCTTGCACTACAGTAATTTCAGCTCTGTCATCTCCCAGTGTTCTTGTGCTTTGTCATCGACCACTCAAGTGGAAGTATGTGACCAGGGCCTCAGTGCATTCATTCCTTTGAAAAGTCCTGTCAGCTGCCAGGATAGTCCACTGAGGTACTTCAGACCTTCAGTCTTGCTTCCTTCTGCACCTCAGCCTTATCAGTTACCTATTGAAGAACCAAGGACAGCTTGTTAAAGACCACCTGAGTGAGCTTGATCCAGATGAGAACTGCAGTAATTGTTGTTGCAAGGATCACCTCTATCAACCTAGGTTAAGTGACTAAGCCAGCTTTTCTGATGTTTGTGGGAAGAAACACATTTGGAAACAATCTCAGTTCTTATCTCCTGCCTGAACAAACTAGCTCCTTTTAGAGCTGGGCATACTCTTCCCAAGGCATCATGTGCCTGTTGCATATGTTGTAGAGTTAGATATGGTATAGAGGTTATCTGCATGAGTCTTTCTTGTGCCTCTGACAGGAATGATACACTCATTGGACCCTAAGACATTATCTAATTTTTCATAGTATCGTCTGTGTTTCTTACTGGGGAGCATCGATTGATACATTCAATCTCATATCTCATTTCTCATTGTGCATAATCCATAAATGCAAGGAGCTTGTCTCATCATCCTCTCTTGGATTTGCTTGATTCCAACGCTAGCCTCATTCATTTACCAGTTTCGCAGAATTCTTCATATACACCAATCACTGTCCTAGTCATTGATGGTAACAGACAGCTATAATCCCATTGTTCTCTTGGCTACAGTTTGCAGTGGAGACACACACTTAGCTAAAAAGTAAGATACTTTTCACTTACTCTTCAAAATCTTGCCTAAGGCTTGGTCTCTTTTTTTTTTTTTTTAATTTTATTTATTTATTTTTTTGTATGTATATGAATGTACTGTCTGCATGTAGGTCTCTGCACCCGTGTCGTGCAATGCCGCGTAGGTCAGAAGAGGGTCTCGGATTCCCCTGGAACTGGAGTTCTCCTGGAATTGGAGTTACAGACGGTTCTTAGCCGCCATGTGGGTGCTGGGGATCGAACCTGGGTCCTCTGCAAGAGCAGTGGGTGCTCTTAACCGCTAGGCCATCTCTCCAGCCCCAGGCTTGGTCTCTTTGAAAATGCATCTACCTGGGGCTGGAGAGATGGCCTAGCAGTTAAGAGTGCTGACCGCTCTTGCAGGACAGTTCAATCCCCAGCACCCACATGGCTTCTGAGAACCGTCTGTAACTCTAGTTCCAGGAGAACTCCAGTTCCAGGGGAATCCGACACCCTCTTCTGACCTCCGCGGCATTGCTCGACATGGGTGCACAGACCTACATGCAGACAGTACATTCATACACATAAAAAAATAAAGGGCTGGGAGTGGTGTCGCACACCTTTAATCCTAGCCCTTGGGAGGCAGAGGCAGGCGGATCTTTGTGAGTTCAAGGCCAGCCTGGTCTACAGAGTGAGTTCCAGGACAGCTGGGGCTACAGGGAGACCCTGTCTCGAAAAGACCAATAATTAAATAAATAAATAAATAAATAAATAAATAAATAAATAAATTTTTTTAAAAAAGAAACTAAAAAAAATAAAGAAAATGCATCTACCTTCCTATACTGATGTCTTTTCCAACCTATGGTATCTGTTTCATTGGCATGCATATAAAATATACTCATTGTTTTCTGATTCATGGACTGCACTGTTCTGTGTTGCTGGCTTAAGGGAAATCTCTTGACATTAGAGATTATATTTTCTCCTTTTCTTTCCACAAAAATGCCTCGGTCAGCATAGACCTTTCATGGGCATGAAGTCACGTGACTTAGGGTGTTTTTTTTTTTTTGCCTTCTGTGAGTCCAAAGCACCAGCTGTGACTAGCCTTAGACTGTCCGTTCGGGGCTGAGCGACCCTACCATCAACACAGAGCCCTAACCTCTGCATCCTCAGTTTCAGCATCAGTTGCTTTACATGCTGATGGGACAAAATACCTGACACAGTGACTTAGGAAGGAAGGGCAGGCATGCTTGCCTCACAGTTCAGGCAGTCTATCCTGGTGGGAAACTATAGCATCAGGAGTGCTTCCACTGTGTTCAGTCAGGAGCAGAGATGAGTGCTGCTGCCCAAGGCCGTGTCCCCTTTATTCCGTCACGGACCGCGGGTGTAGATTAGTGCAACTCACGTTTAGAATGGGTCTTCCTGCCTCAGCCTAATCTAGAAACTCCCTTACAGACATTCCCATCAAGTTGACAATCAACTTTAATCATCATACCTTATAAATCTTAAAAGTTTAGAAAAGGGAGCAGGGCATGGTAGTGTACACCTTTAATCCCAGCAGAGACATGCAGATCTCTGTGAGTTCAAGGCCATCTGGGGCCACAGGAAGACTCTCTCAAAAGAAGGGGGAAAAAAAAAGTTTAGAAACGGGCTGGGGCAATGGCTCAGCAGTTAAGAGCACTTGCCGAAGACCCAGGGTCAAATGCTAGCACCCCCCATGGGTGATAACCCATCTGGAACTCCAGTTCCAGGACATCTGATGTCCTTTTTGTCCTCCAAGGGCCAGCATGACACAGATGTACTTACATACATAGAGGCATAACACTCATACACATAAAATATAAGTAAAATATTTTTTTAGCAAAAGTTTGGAAGATACCACACTCTTAATCCTAGCACTTGGGAGGCAGAGGCAGGTGGATTTCTGTGAGTTTGAGGCCAGCCTGGTCTACATAGCAAGTTCCAGGATATAGCCAGAGCTCCAGGGAGACCCTGTCTCAAAAAGAATAGCAACAACAAAAAGTTTAGAAACCTAGATATGGTGATACATGCCTTTAATCCCCAAACTGGAGAAGCAGAGGCTGGGCAGTCTATTGAGTTCTGGGACCAGCCAGGGCCACATAGTGAGACCCTGACTGCAACAATCAGGACAAGCAGACAAAACTGTTAACACAAGGATTGAGAGCTGAATGGCCTAAATGACAAGAAATTATTAGCTGAAGAGAAATCATGAATCACTCCTATGCCTATGCCTGGTTGCCTGGAATTCCCGGAACTCCACCGTGTGTAGTGGCTGGTGCGTGCGCACACACACACACACACACACACACACACACACACACACCCCACACATATTTTTTAATTGAAGGAAAAAGAATCTGAAATGACTCAGTCTTATACTCTCTCCTTTACCCTCTTCCCCCCCTTTTTATTTTCTCCTCTGTTCCATTTACCCCTTTTCTCTCCCTATATTGTCCTATCTTTTTTTTTTAACCTTTCAGAAACCCACGGCTTTTGGACCCTAAAAGGTCTGGATTGGTCATACTGCTTTCTGAAAGGTAAAAAAAAGAAATTGGGAGGTGTGAAGGTTGGCTTTGGTGGGGGGCACTGGGTTCACCTTTGGTTCATTTATTTCTGGACCAACATATACCCTGCCATATGTATTTTGATTGAGTTCATAATATTGTTCAAATAGTTTGGTGTTATATACACACACATGAAGTCAAGTCACTTTGAAAGTTTGTTGTTGTTTTTAAGTATCTTTTTGACATTTGGAATATCAGTATACATGAAATAGAGTCATCACTTTATGTGTAGGGAATTGGTTCCAGGATCCCTGTGGATACCCAAATTCATAAATGCACATGTCCCTTATAAAGTAACATAGTATTTGCATATAATCCATGCATATCCTCTCATCTGTTTGCTTGTTTGTGGGTGTTGAGGATTGAACCCAGAGTCACCCCTGTTACACATATGTCCTACCTGGGTTGCACTCCAACTCCCTCTCATATCTCCAGTGCCTAATACAGTGATACAATATGACTGGTATGTTCATAGTTGCTATAATCTGTTGTTTTGGTCCTATGCAGAACAGTAAGAGAAAAGATCTCTGCATGTTCAATACCAATGCATGAGCCTGAAGCCTGGCTTTCCAATTTTTATTAGCTTACAAAGAATTTTTTAATCTTTTTGAGACAGGGTCTCACTGTATACAGCCCCAGCTGGCAGGGTTGGTTTTGTTTTGGTTTTGGTTTGTTTTGTTTTTTTTTTAACTTAGTCTTACATTACCCCAAACTGGCCTCTAACCTACTGTGTAGTCAAGGATGAGTGAACTACTACGTCCCTAGTGCTGAGATTGGAGGCATGTGCCAGACATCTGGTTTATATAGTACTGAGGATCAAGCCAAGTACTTCATGTATTGCAGGCAAGCACCCAACTGACAAAGCTACATCCTTGGCCTCTTAAGATATTTTGGTGTTCGGAGAAATGGCTCAGCAGTTAAGAGTGCTTACTTCTTTTTGAGAGGACCCGAGTTTGGTTCCTAGCACCCACATCAGTCAGGTGGGATTTGCAAAGCACACATATATCACATATACTATAGAACATAGACACGTAAGTGGTAAAAAAATAAAAATAATGTCCCAGAGCTTGCTTTGTAGACCAGGATGGCCTTGACTCACAGTGATCTGCCTGTCTCTGCCTCCTAAGTGCTGGGATTAAAGGCATGCACCGCCAAGCCTGGCCTGTTTTGTTGTTGTTTTGTTTTGTTTTTTAATTGTTAAGGCAACCAGAGTTAGTGGGGTCCTCCCATGTGTTAGAGTGGCGTTCTTGCCAAGCCAGCCCTCTGCACCATTGCTTCAGCCTCCACAACAGTAAAATACAGGAAACAAATAATAAGCTGCTTTTGGATGTGGAAGTTATAAAACAGTGCTTCCGGGCTGTGGGGATAGCGCGGCCATTAAAGGCTGAGGCTAAGAACTGCAAAAAAAAAAAAAAAAACAGTGCTTCCTGGAAACCAGGGAGACAAATTTTTTTCCTTTCCATGAAAATCACAGGAAGGTTATATATATTTAAAGATAGCTTAAAATAAACTTAAGCAAACTAAGAAGGAAGACTAATAAGCCAGTAATTCGAAACATAAACTAATATTTCTCTCTTTTTTTTTTTTTTAGAAAGACAATAAAGTCGCTGCATAGTCTACAAACAAGTCTTTGAAAATAGGTGAATTTCTAGCTCTTCCTGGTCCTGAAAATTGATTTCAGTCTTTGTGAAGAATGAAGAAGTGAATTTGCTGTATATCTGTCACCAGCACTGGGTTATGTTTGTTTCTTTTTCTGCTTAATTCAGAAGATGCAGCAGAGTTACCTGTGGAGGGAGGAAGGTTCATCTTGAAAAGTGAGCACTAGATGTATTTGGAATAGCAGAAGGCTACGTGATCTCTTACGCATAGTAAACTAAAGCCGAACTTCAACGGAACTCTTAAGTATTTTTTCATCACTGAAAGGATTTTTATTATCACTAAATTGTATTTGGCAATTGCAAGTTGTTGCCTGAAGATAGGGCCGTGATGCTGTGTTTTGAGCCACAGAAGGGTGTGTGTGTGTGTGTGTGTGCGCGCGTGTGTGCGTGTGTGTCTTTCTTTTTGGAAATCCTATAATATGAGGTAGCTTATTTGGTCAATTAGGGTGCTGGATGGTAGAGAATTTTGTCAGTCAACTATGTACACACAGGTAAATACTGTTTCTTAGGCAAAAGTAACTTTTTTATATAGTTGTAAAATTCCATTATATTCCATTGCCAAAGAAACATTAAGAACTTTGTATAGCTGTAAAAAAAAGCAACTAATTTTTTAAAGAATAAACATTTTAAAGTCAGCAAACATACTGTGTCCTTGCAGACATCCATGCGCTGAGGAACAGAGTTACGGGTGGGTCCTTCTTTTTCCCTTAGCTTTCCAGACTTAAGATTTTTTATTTCTTTTTTAATGTTTGGAACATAAATGAAGATTTGGTACATTATTCCATTATCTAAAAATGGATAAATTATTCATGCTGAGTGTATGAACTTCATTTTTGTAGGAAATCACAGGATTTGTTCAAATAACAGATATTTTCAGCGTATGGATGTAAATAATCATAGACGAAAATGTACCTAGCTGCATTTTCAGATAAGTAACCCTCCTTTTTTTAATACATTAAAACTCAGCATCTATTACCAGTTCTTCCTGCTATGCCTGGAATTTTGGTGTGATAACACTGACTTGTTTTATTATATTTCAAGAAGATTGAGAGTTTTCAGAGTTATTTTGGCAACCTATAACACATCCTTAACACAGTTCTTGGGCCTGTGACCCACAAATGATTCATTATAATTATAAATTACTAATCTTTTTTGATATTTAAGCTATAGTGGGGGGGATCTGGCCACTTCATGTTTTTAATGAAGGCCATAAAGGGATCCAAAGATTTAAATATTTTTTATCTATTTTGTTTTTTGTTAACTTTCTCCTTAAAACATTCAGTAGTGATAAAGATGTAGGAAACTGCACTGTAGGAAAATTGGACTATTTAAGAATGGTTGATATTTTTTATTTTAATTTTATATATTTTGTATAGATCTACAAGGAGATGTTTTGTAATTTGGTTTCGTTATTGAGATTCAGTACTTGGCAGCCATAGTTTACTATTTGCCTACATGTTAACAAAACCTTTTGGAGAACCCACAAATCATGATACTTAACACATTTTTCTGAGGCCTCAAAGTGAGTGCTATGGCAGTACCTCTAGACTGAGAAGTCCCAAGACGGTTTCAAGAAGAAAAATGTAAATACCAGTTCTCCATGCTCTGACAGTGTGAGTTACACGTGCTTTCCCAACCCTCTGGGTCACTGACTGGGATGTTTGTTGTCCCAGTAGTAACTGGCAGCATGGCGTACCTACAGTGCACCTTACAATATTAAAGCAAGGTTTTTATTCTAAACCAGAATAAAACTGTTCAATAAAAAAAAAAATCCTCGTCAATGTTCTTTCTCTTAAATAGTAATATTCCCTTCACAGAAAGATAATGAGAAGCATACTTAAAATGGAGATGGAGCTGGGCATAGTGGCCCACACCCATGATCCCAGTATTCAGGAGGCAGAGGCAGGTGGTTCTCTGAGAGTTTAAGACTAGCCAGGCTTAAATAATAAGACCCTTTCTCAAAAAACAGTTATAGGCCAGGCATGGCAACACTCACCTTTAATCTCTGAGATCCAAGCTAGCCTGGTCTGCATAGTGAATTCCAGTCCAGTATGGGCTACAGAGAGATCAGTCTCAAAACAATACAAAAGTAACGATCATTTTAAAATAGGAGATTGGAGGGACTGGAGAGATGGCTTAGCAGTTAAGAACACTGGCTGTTCTTGCAGAGGACCCAGGTTCAAATCCCAGGACCGCATAAGGTTCAAATCCCAGGACCGCATAGTGGCTAACAACCTTCCATAACTCCAGTTCCAGCAGATCCAACACCCTCTTCTGTTCTCTGTGAGCACTGCACAACACACAGGTAGGCAGTATACTCATACACATAAAAAATTTTTTGTCTTTCAATTAATAACGTCTTTATTCTGGAAAAGCAAATCAAGTTCATATTCATATAAACACTGATATTACAAAGTACAGGGAAGGGGGAAGGGAGGAGGAAACAAACCCTCTACAAATCCTGCTAATACTGTCTCACCCAACACGACCATAATGCTTTGTCCTACATTCAATCACTGATAGAATAAACCACAAATAAAATCTTCTCTGGAAGATACACTGCTTCTCTTTGAGACGGCANTTTTATTTATTTCTGTATGTGTATCAATGTACTGTCTGCATGCAGGTCTGTGCACCCGTGTCGTGCAATGCCGCGGAGGTCAGAAAAGGGTCCCGGATTCCCCTGGAATTGGAGTTTCAGACGGTTCTCGGCCGCCATGTGGGTGCTGGGGATTGAACCCGGGTCCTCTGTAAGAGAGGTCGGTGCTCTTAACCGCTAGGCCATCTCTCCAGCCCCTGAGGTTTTATTCTTTTGGCAGATCTTCTCAGTCATTATAGATATTGTTACACTGTTAATAAAAAAAATATGCTTCTCTGTAAAGCATTTAAAAAAAAATTCCAAGCATGAGATGGCTAAGGTCTCAGCTCAAGTATCTCCAAATACATTGTTGTCCATTCCCTGACTTGCCAAATGTTATTTCTTGGTTGTTTTCCGAGTCAATGCCATTCTCTGTTTATGAGCTTCTGTGGTACAAGCTTTTTTGTAGGGCCGGATTTCTTCAGAGCCAAATCCTGGAATCCACATGTTCCATTGTCACTCTAAATGCAGCTGGACATCTTTCACCTCCAAAGTGCTGGACTTGAGATGCCAAGCGAGCTGGCAGGCTGCTGTCACCACACTCTCAATAAAATCATCAGCAATCTGCAGCAGCATCTCTTCCACATCTTCATCCAACTGCTCATTAGGGTCCACTTTTCTTACTAAGTCCTGTAATTTCTTCTTGGTCAATACCTGATTGTTTTCAGGGCTAAGGCGACCGACCGCCTGTCCCAGGAGTGCCTGGAATCTTTACCACACTAGTGCTATTGGCCGTGGAGCCTTGTGGAGGTGTGCTGGCTGGCTCTGGTTTTATAGATGAGAAATTGGAGAGGTTAATTGAGGCCGAAGGACCAAACTGGTTCATAATCTGCCGAGCTTTGGACTTCAGCTCATAGAGCTTATCAAGATCCTCTTTCTTCTTGGAGCTGTGAGGACCAAGGCCAATCAAAGGCAGCAGCGTCATGGGCTGGAGAGATGGCCTAGCGGTTAAGAGCGCCAACCGCTCTTACAAAGGACCCGGGTTCGATCCCCAGCACCCACATGGTGGCTGAGAACCGTCTGAAACTTCAATTCCAGGAGAACTCCAGTTCCAGGGGAATCCGACACCCTCTTTTGACCTCCGCGGCATTGCACGACACGGGCGCACAAATTTGCATGCAGACAGTACATTCATACACATACAGAAATAAAATAAAATTAAAAAAAAAGGCAGCAGCGTCTGTCTCCCCATGATATGCGGAGACTGCCCCAGTGAAGCTTTCATCTCAGCAGCCCAAAATTTTTAAATTAAAAAATAATTGTCTATTTATGTGGTCTTTTTGAGACAGGGTCTCCTTTAGTCCCAGCTGGCCTGGAGCTCACTATGTAGACCAGGCTGGCCTTGAACTCACAGAGATCCACCTTCCTCTGCCTCCTGAGTGCTGGGATTAAAGGGGTGTGCCACCTCACCTGGCTAAGTAGGCTTTTCTTAGCAATGTATATTTGCCCCTCAATCCCACTCTGCTTTTTGTTCCCACCTATCACTGTAAATCTGGGTAAAGGCGGTCAGCACATTGACACAGCATACAGCACCCTGAACAGGGGGTTCTCTTAAGATTTCCTGCTAGATCAGACTAGCACCTTTTTTTTTTTTTTAATTTATTATTTTATGTGTATGAGTGTACTGACTGTGTAGATTGGTGCACCCGTGTCATGCAGTGCTGCAGAGGTCAGAAGAGGGTGTCAGATTCCCCTGGAACTGGAGTTAAAGACGGTTCTTATCCACCATGTGGGTGCTGGCAATCGAACCTGGGTCCTCTGCCAGAGCAGTCAGTGCTCTTAACCGCTGAGCCATCCATCCCCAGACTAGCATTCTTTTTTTTTTTTTTTTTTTATGTGTATGAATGTACTGTCTGCATGTAGGTTTGTGCACCTGTGTCGTGCAATGCCATGGAGGTCAGAAGAGGGCATTGGATTCCCCTGGAACTGGAGATCTCCTGGAATTGGAGTTACGGACAGGTCTCAGCCGCCATGTGGGTGCTGGGGATCGAATCCGGGTCCTCTGCAAGAGCAGTCGGTGCTCTTAACTGCTAGGCCATCTCTCCAGCCCCCAGACTAGCATTCTTAAGCTCGGCTTTGTTCCAAGTCTTAGGGCACAGATACAAGGTAGACAAATTCCTTATCAGAATGTAGTAGCATGACCTCTAATCTCACTTCTGATGGAAACCTCATCCCCATCTTTCCTATCCGAGCTGGAGAGATGGCTCAGTGGTTAAGAGTTCTGACTGGTCTTGCAGAGAACCTGGGTTTGATTCCCAGCACCCACATGGTGGCTAAGAACCATCTTTAGTGCCTGGTGTAGTGATGCAGGCCTTTAATCCCAGCACTCAGGAGGCAGAGGCAGGCAGATCTCTGTTCAAGGCCAACCTGGTCTACATAGCGAGCTCCAGGCCAGCTGGGACTAAAGTGAGACTCTTGTCTCAACAGCAACAAAACTCAACCAGGTATAGGGGTGTACGCCTTTAATCCCATCACTTGGGAGGCAAAGGCAGGTGGATCTTTGTGAGTTCAGGACAGTCTGGTCTACATAGTAAGTTCCAGGATAGCTAGAGCTACAAGGAGAGCCTATCTCGAAAAGATGGGGGGGGGGCTGCTGGGCTCAGGGCTGGAGAGTTGGCTCAGTTGGTACACAGACGCTAGGTTTTCTTCCTAACACCCACACGGCAGCTCATATTATCCCATACCTCCAGTTCAAGGGGATCCAACACCCTCTTCTGACCTCCAAGGGCATTAGGCATGTATGTATATGCAAGTAGATAAAGAACTCATATAAAAGTAATTTTTGAGGGGCTGGAGAGATGGTCTAGCGGTTAAGAGCACCGACCACTCTTACAGAGGACCCAGGTTCGATCCCCAGCACCCACATGGTAGCCGAGAACCGTCTGAAACTCCAATTCCAGGAGAACTCCAGTTCCAGGGGAATCCGACACCCTCTTCTGACCTCCGCGGCATTGCATGACACGGGTGCACAAACCTGCATGCAGACAGTACATTGATACACACACAGAAATAAATTAAAAAATTTTTTTAATAATTTTTTAAAAGAGTTCAGGGCTGGGTATAGTAAATATCCATTACTGCAAGAAAGAACAGTGTCATCCAGCTCTCAAATTACAGTGGTTCCCCTTCTACTTCAAGAAATACCAGCTATAGGGGTTGGGAAGATGGGCCCATGTGTCAGAAGACGTCCTAAATTCAGGACCCCAGCACACATAAGGTGGCTGTGTGTGCCTGGAATCCCAACAATTGGGAGGGAGATCCTGGGAGTTTGCTAGCCAGCTAGCCAGCCTAGCCCAAACAAGGAACTTTGTTTATTGAGAGACTCTGTCTCCAAGGAGTGAGGCAGAGGGCTGTAGAGAAAGGCTCTACCAGGTGTCCTCTGGTGGCCCGAGGCCTACACACCCAGACACTGAATGCTCACCTACCACATACTCTGAAGAATGACAATGAGTACAAGGTTCATTTTTTTCCTGCCAACGTCTAAATGTTTGCTACTCTCTGTGGAGTGTGAAATGACAAGCCATTAAGGAATCTTATCTGCAATAGCACTGTCGCATTTTAGACGTAAGATTTTCCACATTGTCCCATCCTGTCAGCTATTCACTAATCTCTGGAGAGAATGTACTGAGGTGGGGAGGGACGGGGAGAGGTCTCATGTAATCCCAGTGTGACCTTGAATTTACCATGTAGCCTAGATGTTGGTTATCTAACCCTTCTGGCACCTCCCCTCCAAACTTTGAGATAAATACAGGTCTATAGTTCCACACCCCATAATTCAGTGCTAGGAATGGAGTCCGTGGCTGCAAGCATGCTAGGTGAGCACTCTACCAACTTGACTATCATTTTTAATATGATGGCTCATGTGTTCCACCTACCTCCTCTGAGGGCCTTGGAGTTTCTACAATAGGAGCACCTTACCATTTCCCCACATCCCATGGAGATCATCTTGAAACTTCAATGAGACCACAGGTTCCTACTGTAGTCTTCGCTGACCTCACCACTGCCTTAGCCCCCCTGGTGCAGGGATCCAGTGTTGGCCACCATTCCTGGCTCAAGAATAACATTTCCTTCTCTCTTTTTTATTTTATTTATTTTTTTATTTTTTATTTTTTTGGTATTTTTGAGACAGGGTCTTCCTTTTTTTAGTCCCAGCTGGCCTGGAGCTCACTCTGTAGACCAGGCTGGCCTTGAAGATCCACAGAGATCCACCTGCCTCTGACTTCCAAGTGCTAGGATTAAAGGCGTGCGCCACCATGCCTGGCTCAGAATTAAATTTTATTTCAACACTGATAACCATGACAAAAATGACATTTCCCTGCATTACTGGTGTGAATAAATGAAATAAATTTATGTTCAAGATAAAGCCAAATAGTAAATGATTGTTTTTAAGAAGTTTTAAATCCACACATAAACAAGGCTTGAATATTACTATCCCATCTAGTCCATTACTAAATTATTCCCATTATCAGTTAGTACCCATTTACAAATATGCATCCTTAACATTGTCTTGGTCAGCTGGAATACAGCAGGAAAATCAACAATTCAGACATAACCATAATTTTTGAATATGTATATACAGCTGTGTTAATTATACCACATGTATAAGCCTTCTAGTTAACCTTTATTATCCACAAATTATTTTTCACCAGTAGTGTAAACATTGTTTTGCAGGTAAAAATAATTATAACTTTATATTCATANTAGTCCCAGCTGGCCTGGAGCTCACTCTGTAGACCAGGCTGGCCTTGAACTCACAGAGATCCGCCTGCCTCTGCCTCCCAAGTGCTAGGATTAAAGGCGTGTGTGTGCCACCACGCCCGGCTATCATCTCAGTAGGCATCAGTGAAGGAAGGCAGAGTTCGGTGGCTGGGCTGCCAAGGATCCTACAGAAGTGGTCCCCGCCTCAGGAGGAGTGAGGCAGAGGTGCACAGTCTGTGTCCCGGCTGGAGCTAATGAAACGACTGGTTTTATTTATGTCATTGTATAATTGGCTCCATGAACTCAGGGTCAGGCTGACTCTGCTGGTGTGGGTGCACTGGATGTCCTCTAAAGTTCAGCCCAGTGCATATTTCATGTACTTAGCTGGCTGATAAAAATATTTTTAGGTTGCCGGGTGTAGTGGCGCACATCTTTAATCCTGGCACTTGGGAGGCAGAGGCAGGAGAATCTCTTTTGAGTTAAAGGCCAGCCTGGTCTACAAAGCGAGTTCCCAGGCAGCCAAAGTACAGGGAGACCCTGTCTCAAAGAGACCATTTAAGTCATGAACCATCAAAATGGGCCTGAATGTAATTTCAGGGTTCAATCAATGTTGGTTGCTAAGGAAATGCTTTAAAATATGCAGGTGTCAGCTGGGCGTAGTGGTGCATGCCTTTAATCCTAGCACTTGGGAGGCAGAGGCAGGTGGATCTTTGTGAGTTCAAGGCCATCCTGGTCTACAGAGTGAGTTCCAGGACAGCTGGGGCTACAGGGAGACCCTGTCTCGAAAAGACGAAAAAAAGATATGCAGGTGTCTATGTGGTTTACAGGGAAACAAAGTAGCTCTGAGGTGAGCACACACTTCTCTACAATAGGCCTTTTAGGGGTGCCTCGGTCTCTTATGCTTTAAGAGCAGAAAAGCAGCTGAGAGTAGTAAGCCCAGAAGTATTCACCTCTCCTCCAGACTCTGGCAGTCTGGGAGCAAGGAATGCCAAGCTTGAAGGATTTGGGGGGGTTGGGGGGGTTGGGATGGACCCAGGTGAGAGATAATGAGTTTCAGCAGATGGTTTTTATAGCCGTTCCAGCGTGGAGGACAGCGTGTTTGGTAGCTGTCTCTACATCCTGGAACTCCCATAATCCGGATAATCCTTGGCAGCCAGCCTTCCCGGTTGCGGATGACTGCACATCCCAGCCTGATTCAGGAATTTGCTTGTGCCAGAGGCGTCCTGTAAACTCTCATTCTGGGTTATTTGGATGGTGGTTTCTCCTCACTCCATTTCCCTGGATTTAACAAGATTTTTCTATCCTCAGATAATTCATGAAGCATTATAGGCTATAGTTTATAACATGGGACAGGTTTTCTCTCCATGAAAGTAATATATATAAAAACATGAGAATATACAAGGAGTCGAGAGTTGTTTTTCAGAGAGGGGTCTCCTTATGTAGCCCAGGTTGGCATCAAACTTGCCATCTTCCTGGCCTAGCCTCCTAGAGCTGAAAGGCATGTGCCACCACAACTGGCTAATAATAGATGGTTGGTTGGTTGGTTGGTTGGTTGGTTGGTTGGTTGGTTGGTTGGTCTTTTTGAGGCAGAGTCTCCCTTTTAGTCCCAGCTGGCCTGGAACTCACTCTGTAGACCAGGCTGGCCTTGAACTCAGAGATCCGCCTGCCTCTGCCCCCAGAGTGCTGGGATTAAAGGTGTGCACCATCATACCTGGCAACAGATTTTTTTTTTTTTTTTTTTTGAGACAGGGTCTCCCTGTAGCCCCAGCTGTCCTGGAACTCACTCTGTAAACCAGGCTGGCCTTGAACTCACAAAGATCCGCCTGCCTCTGCCTCCCAAGTGCTAGGTAGGATTAAAGGCATGTGCCACCATGCCCGGCAGGTTTTTTTTTTTTTAAGACAAGATCTCATGTAGCCAAAGCTGGCCTTGATCTTAACTATCTTTCTTCCTCTTTCTCTGAAGTAAGAGATTACAGACATGCACCAATTTACCTGGTCTGGTTTGGTATTTTGAGACATCTCACTATGTGGTCCAGGCTGGTCTTGAACTTCCAGCAGTCTTCCTGCCTCTAAGTGCTGGGATTATAAGCATATGCCACCATACCTGGCTAGAAGGTGGGGTGTTTTGTTTGTTTTAAGGAGAGGAAAAGAAAAGGCATTCTGTCAACCCCATTACCTGGAGCCCACCATGTTAACACTGTGTAGTGCCATGTAACACTGAAGCCAGATTCTGTTCTCTGTTCAGCTATTAAGTAGCACTTTGGTTTGAAGGCACACATAAATAGAAGTACATGGTCTGAAAGCATACACACATTCATAAACCTGATCTGGGTTATCTAGGTATCACCTAGCTAAGATACCTAGATAACCCAGATCAGGAATCAGAATATTAGCAGAATTCTACATTCCTAGCTCCTTTCCAGGAGTCCCCACCCTTTTAAGGCTGACTCCTTAACTTGACTGCTCACAATACAGATTGCTTTTAGTGTGTTCTTCCTTTGTGTGTCTGTGTGTCTCTTTTTTCAGAGAGGGTCTCCCTGTAGCCCCAGCTGGCTTGAAACTCACTATGTAGACCAGGCTGGCCTTGAACTCATGGAGATCCATCTGCCTCTGCCTCCTGAGTGCCGGGATTAAAGGCATGTACCATCACACCCAACTGGATGTTCTTATTTACATAAATGAAATTATGCAGTGTAGTCTCTACTTTCTGTACATGGGAAGGGTGTATACTCAGTGGAGTCAAAGGACAGCTCACAAGATTGTCTGTTTCCACCACAGGGGTCCAAGGATCAAATTTGGGTCATAAGGCTTGATAGGAGCAGACAGATACCTTTACCTGATGAGCCATCTCTCCAGCTCCACGATATATTCTTGTGCTTGGCTTTTTTTGCTCAGCGTTATATGTGTAGGACTCACCTATATTACATCTGGTACAGGCAATACATTTTTATGATGGTAAAAGTTTACCCTACTTAGGATGCCGTCTTTGGGTAATAGATTCTTTCAACATTTTGCTGGAACTGCTTATTCTTTGACTAGAGAAGCTAGGATGGAAAGAGAAACACTGACTTGGAGCTCTTGAGGACTTGAAAAGTGAAGTTGTGCCCAGCCTTGGCTCTAGGCCACATTAGTATCTAATTAATTTACTTCTAATTTACTACTAATCCTAAAGAACTAGGAAGCCATAGAGTAAGGTGGTAGAGACAGGTGATGTGTGTGTTACAGCAGATCCAGGGTTAATTCTTGGTGTCTAGCCTTGTGCTCTAGGAACGCTGCCGCACCCATCATGTGCCAAGGTCGCAGCAGTGAGAGCTGCTTGTTGCCCTGTAAACATTTTCAGGATGTGCTGTGGTGCTTGAAAGAAGTATAACCCACTTGCCCTGTTAAAATGCATGTGATCCTCTCAGTCTAGGCCATGACTGTGACTTCCTTATGCACGGCCCAATCTTGTGAAATCTAGTGCCTTTTACTCCCCGTCCTGTTCTGTTTAGTTCATAAGGTCTGTTCAAATCTGCCTCTTGCAAGTGTGGACAGCAAGAGCACTCCCCAATCCAGAACCGGGAAGAATGGTTCACTGTCTCTAAACTGTCTGCACAAACAATGTGGTTCCGATGTGGTGACTTCTGGAAGTGTGGAGTTTGGGCTCAAGTCAGGCAGAGGCTGCTAACACAGCCAGGAGGGCACGCCCTGCCAGCCCTGGCTGCAGTCTCACGCTTCCACCCTTGTTAGTGCACCTCAGTGCTGGGAAAGCAAGCACATACCCAAGAGGCTCCAGGTCCTAAGTCCCCTTTAAAGGTGGAGCCTGGTTTCCTGTACTCTGTCTGTGCAACGTTTCCTTCTGCTTTGAACTCCTTCCCTTTAACACATCACAGCCTCAAGAATCATGATCCCAGCACAGAAGCTGAAGAAATCATGGACAAAAGGGGAAAGAAACCAAGTGGGCAGGATGGCACACACCTGGGAGCTCTGGTCTTGGGAAGATGAAGTAAGAGGGTCTTGAGTTCCGTGCTGGCTTGGGTCTGTCTCAAACAAACAAGACAATAAACCAAACCAAATCAAAACACTATAATAAAAGACGGGGAGCCGGGTGTGCTGGCACATGCCTTGAATCCCACTTGTGAGCTGTTGGACTTTAGTGGACAGAACTTGAGCTCCTACAGTAGCCACATGGTCATTGCCTTCACCCAAAAAGTCAAGTTGAAGGGCCTGGGATATAGTTTAATGGTACCCTTGCCTGGCAAGCACAAAAACCCCACACCAAACAAACAGTAAATAAATTCTGCAACTGTGATTGCTACCCACTCCCAGGCCCTGGACACTCATCTCTCTGCAGCCAGCACGAACTAGAAGCTGTTGCACGGAAACTGCTCCCACAGCCCCTAAACCAGCCTCATCCACTTCTAGCCTTTCCTGGTGACCCTATTGAAAAAAGAACCATTAGGCCAGGCGTGATGGTGCACAACTTTAATCCCAGCACTGGGGAGGCAGAGGCAGGCAGATATCTGTGAGTTCAAGGCCAGCCTGGTCTACATAGTGAGTTCCAGGCTAGCTGAGGCTACACTATTGCAAAAAAGACCAAAAAAAGAACCCTCAAGCACTTCACTTGTGCTCTGGTGTCTTAACTTCCACCACTCCCAGACTTAAGTTATGGACCTATTCAGCTTCTTTCATATGGCCTCTTCTCCATTAACTACGATGTTAGCATATTGCTTTATGTTATATACATAATTATGTTTATACTATATAATAATTGCATGAAACATTTTGCTTCTAACTTTTTTATGAGGGTGAGGGTTGAACTCAAGGGCCTTCCTAGCACACAGTAGGCAAACATTCCACTACTGAGCTCCATCCCCCAGAACTGTTTTCCTTTATTGTTGTTGCTGTTTTGCTTTGTTGAGTTGAGTCTCACTGTGTAGCCTGAGCTGGCTTGGAACTCACCATGAAGACCAGGTTGGCCTCGATCTTAGATATCCAGCTGCTTCTGCCTCCCAAGTACTAGGATGAAAGGTGTGTGCCACCACCACACCTGGCTGTTGTTTTTGAAACAGTTTCATGTATCCCAGGCTACCCTCAAACTTGTTATGTAGCCAAAGATAACTTTGAGCTCTTGACCAGCACCCCATTGCTGGGATTACAGCATGGGTTCCCACACCTGGCCTCAAGAAAATTAAAACCATTTTGGTAGGAACTATGGGTGTGTCTGTGTGTGTAGTTTACATCCTTTAGAAGGACTTGTCATGAAAAGCAGTCAGCCAGGTTTGTAATTGCAGTATTTGGTCTGCTGAAGCAGAACAGTGAGTTTGAGGCCAGCCTAGGGTACACATAGAGAGACTATCTCCAAAAAAGACCACGGGTCGTGCATGCCTTTGATCCCAGCACTCAGGAGGCAAAGGCAGGTGGATCTCTGAGTTCCAGGCCAGCCTGGTCCATATAGCAAGTTCCAGGCCAGTTGGGGCAACAGGGAGATCTTGTCTCAAATGACCAAAATCAAAACCAAGCAATAGGATTTCAACTCCTTCCTGCCCCTCACTCACACCTGCGGTTATGGGAAGCCAGATTGTTTCCATGTTCCCTCGTTCATACCAGCAATGCTGTACTGAAGGACCTTTGTGAGTCACTTTATCCGGAAGAGAAATTTCAAGAACTGGAAATTCTTGAAAATGACGTACCTTTGTAATGCTGATAAATACCTGCTCTGTCCTCCTTAGGAGGGCTATATAGCAGGTTACACTTGAACTGATTGCTAGGGCACATGTCACGTCACATCACATCACAAGGTCATTGGAAAGTTTTGTCAATACGATACATGAAAAATGGCATCGGGAGCTGGGGGTGGGCTGCAATGGTAGGGTGCTTGTCTAGCAACTCGCTGGCTCACCACAGAAACATGCATGGCATCTCGGCATCAGTATCAGGTATTCCTCTGCCTCATATGTATAAGTCATTCATGCATTTATTTATTTATTTATTTATTTATTTATTTATTTATTTATTTATTGTCTTTTTGAGACAGGGTCTTCCTGTAGCCCCAGCTGGCCTGGAACTCACTCTGTAGACCAGGCTGGCCTTGAACTCTCAGAGATCCATCTGCCTCTGCTTCCCAAGTGCTGGGATTAAAGGTGTGCACCACCAAGCCCGGCTCATGCTTCCCTTTCTGTGAACTATTTTATTTTATTTAATTAATAATAAGAAACATGCATGGCATCTCGGCATCAGTATCAGGTATTCCTCTGCCTGGGGTTAAGTATTGCCTCGTATGTATAAGTCATTCATGCTTTTATTTATTTATTTATTTATTTATTTATTTATTTATTTATTTATTTATTTTTGTCTTTTCGAGACAGGGTCTCCCTGTAGCCCCAGCTGTCCTGGAACTCACTCTGTAGACCAGGCTGGCCTTGAACTCACAAAGATGCACCTGCCTCTGCCTCCCAAGTGCTAGGATTAAAGGCATGTGCCACCACACCCAGCCTTCTGTGAACTATATTAAACTTGCTCAATTAAAAAAAAATTTTTTTTTTTATGTTATGTGTATGAGTGTATTGCCTGTATGTATGTGAGTGCACCTATGTCGTGAAACGCCATTGAAGTCAGAAGAGGGCAGATTCCCCTGGACCAGGAGGTAAGGAGGGTTCTTATTCACCATGTTGGTGCTGGGGATCAAACCTGGGCCCTTTGCAAGAGCAGCCAGTGCTGCCAACTTCTGAACCATTGCTCCAGCCCCCCAATACTCTTTATTATGGAAATGTTAATTTCTACACGTATTTAAGGAAGTGAAACTAAAAGTGTATACTAAGTCTAATTCTCAGCTGGGATGAGAATGTACATCTGTAATCCCTGCTCTGGGGAGGCCAGTTAGGAGGATTCAAGGTCAGTCACATCAATTTAGCGAGATCCTATCTCAAAACACAACACAGGATTGCAAAGATGGGTTGGTGATTAAGAGCACTTGCTGCGCATCTACGCAGTTCAGTTCCCAGAAACCACAGCAGACAGGTCATGACCACCTATAATTCCAGCTCCAGGGACCTGACATCTTCTTCTGGCCTCTGACAACTGGACATGATTGCTCAGTGGTTAAGAGCACTGGCTTCTCTTACAGAGGACCCAGGTTTGATTCTCTTTTTTTTTTTTTTTCCTTTTTTTTTTTTTTCCTTTTTTTTTTTTTTTCACCCACATGGCAGCTAACAATGGTCTGTAACCCAGTTCCAGGAGCTATGCCCTCTTCTGACATTTGTGGGCATTGCATGACACAGGTGCACTTACATCCATGTAGGCAATACAATCATACACATAAAAATGATAAAGTATTTAAAAGGGGGAAGAGATGGCAAGATGGCACAGCAGTTACTAGCACATAGTATTCTTTCAGAGGACCTGAATTTGGTTCCTAGCATTGCCTTAGATGGCTCTCAACCACCAGTAACTCCAGCTCCAAGTAATGCCCTCTTCTGGCCTCAGTGAGTACCTGCATGCGCAAGTGTGCACGCACACACGCACACACACACTTGTATCATCCCCCTCACAGTGCTTGAGGACTGCTGGTATGTAATACTGTGACTAAGCGAGTTTTGTTTACAGAAAAGGCAAATCGGGTTTTATTCCATTTCTGTTACACCCAAAAGGAAACCGCTGTCTTGAATTGGGTACTATTTTGGTTTTGTTTGTTCACAACTTATTCCTCAAAAATGTCTTATGGCTCCTGATCAATCTCTCCTCCCCTTCTCTCTCCCAACATTACTTACGATCTGCTCTGTTCTGGCCTCCTTTGAGCTGACTTTCTAGTTGAATTCACAGTTTCTTGCTTGTTCCAGTACAGCCTCTTTCTTTCTTGCTTGCTTGTTTCTAGATTTTTGGGTTTGCTTCAGTTTGGGGTTTGTTCTGTTTTGTTTTGTTTTTGAGACAGAGTCTCCCTGTAGCCCCAGCTGGCCTGGAACTCGCTAGACCAGGCTGGACTTGAACTTGCAGAGGTCCACCTTCCTCTGCCTCCCGAGTGCTGGGATTAAAGGTGTGTGCCACCATGCTGGCAGCCTCTCGTTTTTAAGCTATATTTATTCTCTCTATCTTACTGTTTTCCCAAGTGCTCAACCACATTATGAGTTTCGTGGAATCTAGGAATGGTACTTATGTTAAACTTGAGGTATCTCCTTCTCTGGGCCTTCAGCAGACTTATGGTCCTGGTATTTCTCTCGTGCTCTCTTGGGCTAGTCACTGTTTCCTGGACCCCATGTTTTTCATTACCCTGTTCACAGAAATTCTTCATGGGAGTTTTCTAAGAAAGTCTCTGTAAGCTGGGTATGGTGACTGACATTTGCAGTTCCAGCTCTCCGAGAGGCTGAGGCAGGACTACCATAGGTTCCTCTGGGCTACATAATGGGTTCCAAGACCCTGTAGGGAAAACAAAACCAGAATAGGGCTGGCGAGAGAGCTCAGTGAAGCCGGGCGTGGTGGCGCACGCCTTTAATCCTAACACTTGGGAGGCAGAGCCAGGTGGATCCCTGTGAGTTCAAGGCCACCCTGGTCTACAGAATGAGTTCCAGGACATCTGGGGCTACAGGGAGACCCCGTCTCAAAAAGACAAAAAAAAAAAAAAAACAGTGGGTAGAAGCTCTTGCTAAGCAAGCCTGCAAGCTTGAGCTCAGCCCCTGGAACCCACATAATGGAAGGAAAGAACTGACTCCACAGAGTTGTCCTCTGACCACCACGTGCACATCACAGTGCACGCGCACACGTGCACATCACAGTGCACGCGCACACGTGCACACACACACACCATGTCCACACACAATAGTAATAGTAATGGTGCTGGAGAGATGGCTCAGAGGTTAAGAGCTGGCTGTTCTTGCAAAGACCTGGGTTTTAGTCCCAGCACCCACATAGCAGCTAACAACCATCCATAACTCCAGTTCCAGATCTAATGGGTGCACTTAACACACATGCAGGCAATATGCTCATACACATAAAAAGTTAAAAACTAGAAATAGTAATAAACTAGACCAAGTCTCTGTCATCTCTTTATGGCCCTCTTAACTCAATAACAAAGTATGAAGACAGTTCTTCCCTGGATGCTAACCCTGATCTAACACAGTGAAGGTTTTCCTTCATAGGAACTTAGGGTCTAGGACAGTAGCTTAGAATGCCCTAGAATCTAGAGCAATCTAAAATGTTTTATAATGCCTTCTCTGAATGTGGGTCTTTTGTTGACCCCAACATTATTCTTTGGATTTAATTAATGATTTTAGAGTAAAAGGGTGGTACTGGGGATTGAATCCAGAGCCTCATGGTTCTAAGCAAATGCCAGGCCACTGAGGTACCCCCACCATAGTCTTTTGATTAAAAATGACAAGTTTGTGACTTTTAGCTTTTTTTAATTCTTTTTTTAAATTAATTAATTTTTTTTATGTGTATGAATGTACTGTCTGCATGTAGGTTTGTGCACCCGTGTCGTGCAATGCCGCGGAGGTCAGAAGAAGGTGTCGGATTCCCCTGGAACTAGAGTTACAGACAGTTCTCAGCCGCCATGTGGGTGCTGGGAATCGAACTCGGGTCCTCTGCAAGAGCAGTCGGTGCTCTTTACCGCCAGGCTATCTCTCCAGCCCCGCTTTTTTAAATTCTTAATTTATATTTTATGTGTTGCCTGCATGAATAAAAGTACACCTGTGTCATGCTTTGCTTGTGGAGGCAGCCATGTCAGCTGCCATGTGGGTCCTGGGAACCAAACCCAGGTCCTGTGGAAGAGCAACCAGTGCTCTTAACACTGAGCTATCTCTCCAGACCCCCTTTTTACTTTTTTTTTAAATTATTTTTTATTATACGTGTATGCATGTTTTGCCCACCTCGTGCAATTCCTTCAAAGACCAGGAGAGGTCACCAGATCCCCTGGAACTGGAGTTACAGACATTGTTGGCTGCCACGTGGATGTTAGAAACCAAACCTGGGTCCTCTGCAAGAGCAGCCAATATTCTCAATCACTGAGCCATCTCTCTAGCCCCTCCTTTTACTTCCTGTTTCCCCTGTGTGATATCTTTTCTTGCCTCTCTGCTTCCCTACCACAACTCCCTCTTGGCCACAAAAGTTCTCAGTTGAACCCTTTCTGTTCCTCCTTTTCCATTTTCTTCGTTGATTTTCTTTTTTTTTTTTTGTCCTTTTGAGTCAGGGTCTCCCTGTTGCTCCAGCTGGGCTGGACCTCGCTCTGTAGACCAGGCTGGCCTTGAACTCACAGAGATCAGCCTGCCTTTGCCTCCCTAATGCTGGGATTATAGGCGTGCACCACCACGCCCAGCAGCCAAGTGGGTGTTGGGAATCAAACCCAGGTCCTCTGCAAGTGCAGTCAGTGCTCTGCTCTTAACCACTGAGCCATCTCTCCAGCCCCCTCAGTAGATTCTTTTTAAAGAAAAGACATGGAGGGGCTGGAGAAATGGCCTAGCAATTAAGAGCACCGACTGCTCTTGCAGAGGACTCAGGTTCGATCCCCAGCACCCACATGGCAGCTGAGAACCGTCTGTAACTCCAATTCCAGAACTCCAGTTCCAGAGGAATCCGACACCCTCTTCTGACCTCTGCGGCATCGTACGACACGGGTGCACAGACCTACATGCAGACAGTACATTCATACACATTAAAAAAAAAAGACATGGAGACAGGAGGAGGACATGTTAAAGGGGCATGGGGGTCTGGGAGGCACTTCAGTGGGCAGGATCAAGATACTTTTTTGTTTTGTTTTGTTTTTTCGAGACAGGGTCTCCCTGTAGTCCCAGCTGTTCTGGAACTCATTCTATAGACCAGGCTGGCCTTGAACTCACAAAGATCTGCCTGCCTCTGCCTCTGCCTCCCAAGTGCTAGGGTTAAAGGCATGCACCACCATGCCCAGCAAGATACATTTTACACATATGTGAAATTGTCCAAGAATAAAAAATATTTTTTAATTATTTTTCTATTTTATATACGTATGTATGTATGTGTGTGTGTTTGTGTGTGTGTGTGTGTGTATGTATGTATGTATGTATGTATGTGTTTTGCTTGCAAGTATATCAGTATGCCCGTGTTGTGCTGTGCCCTCAGAGGCCAGAAGAGGGAATTAGATTCCCCTGGAACTGGAGCTTCTGTTGTCAGCTGCCATGTGGGTGCTGGGAACTGAACCCAGGACCTCTGCAAGAGCAGCCAGTGCCCTTAACTGCTGAGCCATCTCTCCAGCCCCCCCCCCAACTCCACCTCTCAGCCCTTTACTTTTTTTTTAATTTTTTTAAATTTTATTTATTTCTGTACATGTATCAATGTACTGTCTGCATGTAGGTTTGTGCACCCGTGTCGTGCAATGCTGCGGAGGTCAGAAGAGGATGTCAGATTCCCCTGGATCTGGAGTTCTGGAATTGGAGTTACAGACGGTTCTTGTGGGTGCTGGGGATCGAACCTGGGTCCTCTGTAAGAGTGGTTGGCCCTCTTAACCGCTAGGCCATCTCTCCAGCCCCTTTATTACTTTTTTATACAGGGTCTGACCTCAGATTCCCTAGGTAGCCCATACAGGCCTTGAACTCACTATCCTCCTGCCTCAGGCTCCTGAATAGCTGGGATTATAGGCCTGCACCACCATGCCTGGTTTTAATATGTTCGTTTTTTAAAAATTGCTTCTTCTACTTACCTGGCAGGGGAGATACCATGATCACGAAGGTGGTTTTCCCAGGGCAAGGCTTATCCATTGCACTCCGGATGTGCTGACCCCTACGATTTCCCCAAATTCGGGAAACTCGACTGCATAATTTGTGGTAGTGGGGGACTGCATTCGTGCTCTCCCCTGTATAAAAAATAAAATGAAATAAAAATTGCTTCCTAGTTACATATATTCTTTATGTGTGGGGATGGGGGGGTGGGGGTGGAAGATGTGTGGACCGTGGTGTGTGTGCTCAGGGGTCGACTTTCAACATTCAGTTCTTTTATCATGTGTTTCCCAGGGATGGAACTCAAGTCATGAGGGTTGACAGCAAGCACCTTTACCCAGTGAGCCCTCTGACCTTTAATGCAGTTTTTTTTTTTTTTTTTTTTTTATTCTTTTAAGACAGGGTCTCCCTGTAGCCCCAACTGTCCTGGAACTCACTCTGTAGACCAGGCTGGAGTTGAACTCACAAAGATCTGCCTGCCTCTGCCTCCCGAGTGCTAGGATTAAAGGAGTGAGCCACCATGCCCTGGGTTAATGCAGTCTTTTTTTTTTTTATATAATTTTTTTTAATTTAATTTTATTTATTTTTGTATGTGTATGAGTGTACTGTCTGCATGTAGGTTTGTGCACCCGTGTCGTGCAATGCCGCGGAGGTCAGAAGAGGGTGTCGGATTCCCCTGGAACTGGAGTTCTCCTGGAGTTGGAGTTTCAGACGGTTCTCAGCCGCCATGTGGGTGCTGGGGATCGAACCCGGGTCCTCTGTAAGAGCGGTCAGCGCTCTCAACCGCTAGGCCATCTCTCCAGCCCGGGTTAATGCAGTCTTATAGGGATGGAAAGCAAACAGCTGTGCTTGGTTCATCATCTTGAACCAGAAAATGTACCTTCTTGTATCCTAGTTCCAAACCCCTTAGGCAGCTGCACTGACTACACTGTTGCTTACTGTTACATTCTGGATATGAAGTATCCTCCATAGGCTCAGGGATTGGGGCTAGCCAGCTGATGGGCTTTGGTAAAGTGATTGCTTCCCAAGGGCTCTGACCTAAGCAATGGATTGATGTCCCAATGGATTCATAGTGAGGTGACTCCACCCAGAAGTGGTAAAGAGAGAGAGGTCAGTGAGTTGGCCAAAGAAAGTCACTGGAGCATGTCGATTTTCCTGTCCCCTCCTATGAGCCCCTTTCTCCACCTCCCTCTGCCACATCAAACACTCTCCATCCACCATATCCTCATACTACTGATTGGTTCTGCCCATGTGTGTGGGGCCAAGTGAGCATGGCCTGAGCCCTCTGAACCCCTCTTTTAAGTTCTCTCTCTGGCATTTTGTCACAGCAACAATAAAAGTAACAACAGTCAGCCTCCAACTGCCCTGTATCCGGCCTCATGTCCTATGCAGTGGCCAGAATGAACTATTGGGAACACACATTCTGATTGTCAAATTATATCACCAGGTTTAGGGAGAGAGTCTAATAGGAGAGGCCTCAAGAGATTGTGTCTGAAGGATTTGGGTTATAGCTCAGTGGTAGCTTGCTCAGCATGTACAGGCCCCCCCGTTCAATTCTCAGCACCACAAAGAGAGAACTCAGAAAATTTAAACCACAGGTGGAAGAAATGGCTCAACAGTTAAAAGGTGCTCGCTGCTCTTCCAGAGGACCAAAGTTCAGCTCCCAGCACCCACATCAGATGACACACGACCACTTGCAACTCAGCTGTAGGGGGAACCAGTGCCCTCTTCTGACCTGTGTAGAATATGTACACAAATGGGGTACACACACACACACGCACGTACGTGCTGAAAATGGAGCTAAAAAGGATGAGGATTTCATGGTCATCCTTGGCTACAAAATGAGTTTGAGGCCAGCCCAGGCTATATGAGTCCCTGTCGGAAAAAAAACATGAACAAAAGATTATGTCACATCCCTGTAATTTTAGTATTTGGGAGGCTGTAACAGGAGTGTCTCAAAGACCAGCCTGGGCTACACACTAAGCAAGACCCTGCCTCAAAAGAAAAACAAGTCTGAGTTGCCGCAGCTGTGATTGGCTATGAATGTGACTATTGTGTGATCGTCTGACCTCTGGTGACCATAAGCAGTTCCTGAGCAGGGATTCCTTTCCAAGGCCTCAGTGCTGCTCTGCGCCTCTGAGTCATAGACCTAAAAATAAGTCCCAAGTCTGTGATGTAGACACTGCTGCTGCAGCCCTGCTTCTGTGATGTAGACGCTGCTGCAGCCCTGCTTCTGTGATGCAGACGCTGCTGCAGCCCTGCTTCTGTGATGTAGACACTGCTGCTGCAGCCCTGCTTCTGTGATGCAGACACTGCTGCTGCAGCCCTGCTTCTGTGATGCAGACACTGCTGCTGCAGCCCTGCTTCTGTGATGTAGACGCTGCTGCAGCCCTGCTTCTGTGATGTAGACGCTGCTGCAGCCCTGCTTCTGTGATGTAGACGCTGCTGCTGCAGCCCTGCTTCTGTGATGTAGACGCTGCTCCTCCCTGGGATAAATAACTGCCTTTTCTTTCCTTCATTTTTTGAGACAGCCTCATTCTGTAGACCAGGCTAGCCTCAGGTTTGTGATCTCTCTGCATCAGCGTCCAGGTAACAGGTATTCATCACCAAGCCCAGCTCTTTCATTCATCTGTCATTGGAACTAGTCCCATTATGCATGCCTGGCTGGTCTAGAATGTCACATCTTCCTGCCTCAGCTTCTCAGATGTTGGGGTTACAGGTGCCTTCCTGACAAGACAGCAGCATGTATCGCTGTAGCAGCCCATGCCTACTCCAGCCTCTCCTTGGAGCAGATGTCTCTCAGTCTGCCATCTGGACTGCCACTGGGCCTGCTCTGAAGGTTTCCTCACCCAGATCATGACTTGGGTTTAAAGCATACCTAGTGCTGGGATCAGTTGTACATGCCGTAATCCCGTCTCTAGGGAGGCCGAAGCAGGGGTTGTAAGTTTGAGGCTAGCCTGGATAGCACAGTGAGGCAGGGTAGGGCTGGAGCTCCTGGGTAGACTACTTGTCTGTCGTGCTCTGAGTCCTAGCCTCAGCACTTCCCCACCCCAAGAGAAAAAAGCTGAACAGAGTGATACACATCTAATCCAGGCACTAGAGAAGACGAGGCAGGAGGCCTGAGCTCAATAGCAAGACATCTCAACCAGACCACAACAAATCAAACATAAAAACCACACGTCGTGCCTGGACCAACATTTCTTTTCCAGCTGTGACTTTGTTTCAACCAGGAAAGCCTGGAATTTTCAGAGCTGGACTGAGTGGAGATGGATCCCCTCCCCGATGTCTGTCTCTAGCTCAGTCAGAAAGCAGTTGCTCTTGTCAGGAGGAAAAGCACCTTCCAGACATGTCCACTGTGGCTTTACCCCAACTTGAACTTGCCTTGTTCTCACCCAACTTAAGAAAACAGAAATTTTAGAAGCATATGTTGGTGGACACAACTACTGTCTGTACAGCCAACCACCAGCAAGGACAGCCTATCAGAAACCTGGCAGACCACCAGCAATTGCAAGCGTGGACCCCAGGGTGCCTTCTGGAGCAGGCTAACTGCTTTTCACTGGAAAGATAGCTCAGTCGTTAAGAGCACTGGCTGTTCTTACAGAAGACCCAGCTTCCATTCCCAACACCCACATGGCAACTAACAACCACCTGTAACTTCAGTTCCAGGGAATCTGACACCATCTTTTGACTCCATAGGCTTTGCATGACACGGGTGCACTTACACACTTGCATGCAATACACTCATATACATAAAATTAAAATAAATAAAATATTTTAAAAAGAGCACTTATCACTCTTCAGATAACCATAATCATCTATAGCTCCAGGGGATCCAACTCCCTCTTCTGGTCTTGGAGGGCACCTGTGCACCAGTGGTAGACATATGTGTACGCACACAAACACATAAATATACACAAAATCAACTTTCTATATATCTGACACGATAATTAGAAAATGAAAGGTTGGGGCTGGAGAGATGGCTCAGTGGTTAAGAGCACTGACTGCTCTTGCAGAGGACCTGGGTTTGATTCCCAGCACCCACATGGCAGCTAAGAGCCATCTTTACTGCAGGAAGTGGTGGTGCATGCCTTTAATCCCAGCACTCAGGAGGCAGAGGCGGGTGGATCTCTGTGAGTTGGAAGGCCAGCCTGGTCTATAGAGCGAGCTCCAGACCAGCTGGGACTAAAGGGAGACCCTGTCTCAAAAAGGCCCCCCCAAAAGAAATGAAAGGTTAAAACATTCACATTTACAGGCTATAGAGATGGCTCAGCCATTAAAAGCATTTGTTGCTTTTGCAAAGGACCAGTGTTTGGTTCCCAGCACACATCTGGTGGCTCACAACCATCTACAAACTCTATTTATGGCCCATTCTGACCTCTGGGGCTCCTGCACACATGTGGTGCACATACATGCACTCAGGCACACACATATACTCAGAAAATAAATGAAAGTCAGATGCCAGTGCTGGAGAGATGGCTCCGCAGTTAATAGTGCAGGGGACGTGCATCAGTTCCCACGCTCCAGCTGTCCTGGAACTCACTATGTAGAGCAGGCTGGCCATGAACTCATGGACACCCTGCCTTAAAAAGACAAAAAAGAATACATACTGTTGGGGCTGGATAGATGGCTCATCGGTTCAGTGCACCGAATGCTCTTGCAGAGGACCTGGGTTTAATTCTTAGCACCCACATGGCGGCTAAGAACCATCTTTAGCCAGGTGTGGTGGCGCACGCCTTTAATCCTAGTGCTCCAGAGGTGGAGGCAGGCAGATCTTTGTGAGTTCAAGTCCAGCCTGGTTTACAGAGTGAGTTCCAGGACAGCTGGGGCTACAGGGAGACCCTGTCTCGAAAATACCAAATAAATAAATAACCGCCTTTGACTCCAGTTCCAGGGGAATCTGACCTCCGCAGCATGGCAGGACATGGGTGCACCTACCTACATGCAGGCAGTACACTTATACAGATAAGACGTAAAAACAAATTAAATAATTTAAAAAATAAGAAAAGAAAAATCTTAAAAAAAAGAATACATACTGTACATTTAGACTGAAGTCATTACTTGGGTTAAAGCCCTTCCCTATGAGCCCAAAGACCCGAGTTCATTCCCAGCACCCACGTGGTGGGAGAGGAATGACTCCTGCAAGTTTTCCTGTGACCTCCAGGTGCATACACATACAGAATTAATAAATAAAGGGTTGTTTTTTTTTTTTTGGTCTTTTTTGAGACAGGGTCTCCCTGTAGCCCCAGCTGTCCTGGAACTCACTATGTAGACCAGGTTGGCCTTGAATTCACAAAGATCTGCCTGCCTGTGCCTCCTGAGTGCTAGGATTAAAGGTGTGCACCACCACGCATGGCTGATAAGGTATTTTTTAATTAAAATAACTTGTAAATAATGGTCCTGGGTAGAGCTCAGTGGTGAGACGTTGCCTAGCATGCTGCAGAGTTCTGGGTTTCACCCTCCGCACTGCACCGAGGGGAGGGATGACCCTGGATTATCTCCCTTGCTCAAGCCCTCCCATAGCACACTGACTCCTGAACGCCTCTCACTAACTCCCCCAGGCTCCAGTGAGCTGTGTTGCATCAAACTCTCCATGGAATTCTTGTTTCTCTTCAAGTTGTTCTTCCGAGCCTGCCAAGTATGGCCTGGTCCCTGAAGAACTCCCTGGGGCCTCCACTCACAACCTGACGGGAGTCAAATCCCTTAATTCAGAAGCCTTTGGCTGTGTCCTCACCCAGAGTGGAAGTGCTTCTCACTCTTCCCATGTCGATTTTTTTTTTTTTACTTTATGTGTATAAGTGTACTGTCTGCATGTAGGTTGGTGCACCTGTTTCGTGCGATCCTGCGGAAATCAGAAGAGGGCGTCAGATTCCCCTGGAACTGGAGTTAAACAGGTTCTTAGCCACCATGTGGGTGCTGGGAATCGAACCCGGTTCCTCTGCAAGAGCAGTCAGTGCTCTTAACCGCTGAGCCATCTCTCCAGCCCCTTCCCATGTCAATTTAAACAGTACATTTTTTAGGGTACCTTCCAGAATGCTCTTCACAATAGACTTCCAGCAACCACTCCATTTCCTTCAAGGCATCATGTCATAATTGTGTTTAGAAATTTAGATTCTGGGGCTGGACAGATGGCCTAGTGGTTAAGAGCGCCAACTGCTCTTGCAGAGGACCCCGGGTTCGATCCCCAGCACCCACATGGTGGCTGAGAACCGTCTATAACTCCAATTCCAGGAGAACTCCAGTTCTAGGGGAATCCGACACTGACCTCCACAGCACTGCAAGACACAGGTGCACAAATCTACATGCAGACAGTACATTCATACACACAAAAAAATTAATTAAAAAAAAGAAATTTAGATTCTTTAATTTTCACCATTTGTGTTCAAATCTGTGTTTTGTTCTGTTTTGCCATGTGATCCTAAGTCCCAACTTTGCCCAGCATGGTGGTACTACCTGAAATCTCAGTACTTGGGAGGCTGAAGCAGGATGATTAAAGGTTCAAGGCTACCCAAGTTAAAGGCAAGATCCTGACCTTCAAAATGCCAAGGGGCTGGAGAGATGGCTCAGTGGTTAAGAGCATCGACTGCTCTTGCAGAGTACCCAGGTTCGATTTCCAGCACCCACATGGTGGCTAAAAGGCATCTTTAAGCCGGGCGTGGTGGCACATGCCTTTAATCCTAGCACTTGGGAGGCAAAAGCAGGTGGATCTCTGTAAGTTCAAGGCCAGCCTGGTCTACAGAGTGAGTTCCAGGCCAGCTGGGGCTACAGGGAGACCCTGTCTCGAAAAAAAACAATGCCAGAAAGGGGCTGGAGAGATGGCCTAGCGGTTAGGAGCACCGACTGCCATTGCTTAAGACCTGGGTTCGATCCCCAGCACCCACATGGCGGCTGAGAACCGTCTTTAACTCCAGTTCCAGGAGAATCCAACACCCTCTTCTGACCTCCACGGCCTTGCCAGAAAACAGGGTATGGCATCACATAGCTTTAATACCACACCAGCCTTCTATGTGTTTCTTATTCACCATTCCTTCACCAATACCTTGCCTGGTGCCCAGGGCTCAGAAATATGATGGATACGTGAGCAAGTCGACAGCATCACGCTGGAGATGCAGTGAATATACCCATGCCCCTTGGTCATAAGGGGCAAACTACTGTGGCTTTGTGAGAAAAATGCTATGATTGGAAACATCAGAACTGATCGTTTCAGGGATGTCCTTCTGCAAGGGGAGACCATGAGAACACACATTCAAAGGGCCTCACAGCCACAGACCATGAGAACATGCATTCAAAGGGCCTCATGGCCACGGACCATGAGAACATGCATTCAAAGGGCCTCATGGCCACGGACCATGAGAACATGCATTCAAAGGGCCTCATGACCATAGACCATGAGAACATGCATTCAAAGGGCCTCATGACCATAGACCATGAGAACACGCATTCAAAGGGCCTCATGACCACAGACCATGAGAACATGCATTCAAAGGGCCTCACGGCCACAGACCATGAGAACATGCATTCAAAGGGCCTCACGGCCACAGACCATGAGAACACGCATTCAAAGGGCCTCATGACCATAGACCATGAGAACACACATTCAAAGGGCCTCACGGCCACAGACCATGAGAACACGCATTCAAAGGGCCTCATGACCATAGACCATGAGAACACACATTCAAAGGGCCTCACAGCCACAGACCATGAGAACACACATTCAAAGGGCCTCATGGCCATGGACCATGAGAACACACATTCAAAGGGCCTCATGACCATAGACCATGAGAACACACATTCAAAGGGCCTCATGGCCACGGACCATGAGAACATGCATTCAAAGGGCCTCATGACCATAGACCATGAGAACATGCATTCAAAGGGCCTCATGACCATAGACCATGAGAACACGCATTCAAAGGGCCTCACAGCCACAGACCATGAGAACACACATTCAAAGGGCCTCATGGCCATGGACCATGAGAACATGCATTCAAAGGGCCTCATGACCATAGACCATGAGAACACGCATTCAAAGGGCCTCATGACCATGGACCATGAGAACATGCATTCAAAGGGCCTCGTGGCCACGGACCATGAGAACACGCATTCAAAGGGCCTTGCGGCCATGGACCATGAGAACACGCATTGAAAGGGCCTCGTGGCCATGGACCATGAGAACACGCATTCAAAGGGCCTCCTGACCATGGACCTGTTTGGAGAGGCAGCCAGCTTATGAAAGCCTTCTGGACTAAAGGTTTCTCTCTATCTCTCTACATTTTCTTACGTGTTTAGACTGTGTGCATGTGTGCATATGTACTTGCCATGTGCATGTGGAAGTCAAAGGACAACTTATGGGAAGTGGCTCTCCTTTCCCATGCAGGTTCTGGGTATCAAACTTAGGTTTGGTGTTAGCGCCTTTACCTGCCAAGCCGTCTCACTGGTTCATCCTATACTTTTAATGTCCCCAGTTTCTTGGTGATTCTATTTTTATTTTTATTTTTTTTTGGTCTTTTTGAGACAGGGTCTCCCTTTAGTCCCAGAGGGCCTGGAGCTCGCTCTGTAGGTCAGGCTGACCTTGAACTCACAGATACCCGCTTGCTTCCGCCTCCCAAGTGCTGGGATTAAAGGCATGCACCACCAGGCCCGGGTTTATTTTTTTAAATATAAAATAGAACATATTTTTTTAACTTTTTTTTTTTTTTTTTGGTCTTTTCGAGACAGGGTCTCCCTGTAGTCCCAGCTGTCCTGGAACTCACTCTGTAGACCAGGCTGGCCTTGAACTCACAAAGCTCTGCCTGCCTCTGCCTCCCAAGTGCTAGGATTAAAGGCATGTGCCACCATGCCCAGCTTAAAAAACTTTTTAAATTATTAGCACAAAGCCGGGCATGGTGATGAACGCCTTTAATCCTAGCACTCAGGAGGCAGAGGCAGGTGGATCTCTGTGAGTTCAAGTCCAGCCTGGTCTACAGACTACAGTATATGTAGTGAGTTCCAGTACAGCTGGGGCTATAGGGGGACCCTGTCTCGAAGACCAAAAAAAAAAATTATTACAAGCCAGACATGGTGGCCCATGCCTTTAATCCCAGCACTCAGGAGCCAGAGGCAGGCTAATCTCTAGGAGATCAAGGCTAGCTTGGTCTACATAGCAAGTTCCAGACCAGCTGGGATTACAGAGAGGCATTGTCACAATAACAACAATAAAAAGACACAAAAAAGTTGATGTTACATTTATTTATTCACTCACTCACTCATTCACTCATTCATTCATTCAGCTGGGGGTGGCCCAGGGAGCATGAAGCAGTCAGAGGTAATGTGCGGAAGTCTTTTTGCTCCTTCCACTGTGTTGGCCCCAGGGAATGAACCTACGTGGGTGGCAGATTTGGTGGCAAGTGCCTTTACCCACTAATCTGTCTTGCTGGCCCTCCACGGTGATTCTTGCAAACATTAGCTGGTAGGAAGCTCAGAGCTAAGACAATTCATAGGTGGCTTTAAATTTCACCAGCTCTCTCTGAGTCCCCTGACTGTTATCCAAGAGTCGCCCAGGCTTGTTTTTTTTTTTTTTTCCGGTCTTTTTGAGACAGGGTCTCCCTGTAGCCCCAGCTGTCCTGGAACTCGCTCTGTAGACCAGGCTGGCCTTGAACTCACAGAGATCCGCCTGCCTCTGCCTCCCAAGTGCTAGGATTAAAGGCATGTGCCACCACGCCCGGCCCAAATATTTCTAATAACTTGCAAAAATCTGGCTGTACTAGGCTTTGCCCTAAATGGGAGCATGATTCCCTAGTATAGGTTAGAGTCAAGGTTAGCCCTGCCTTGATAGACAGTCTGAGAAGGGTAGGGGTGCAGACCTTGTCCCTGCAGAAAGGATGGGAAGGAGAAATGCCCCGTGCTGTGTTTCCAGAGTGGCTACCTACCGTGCAATCTTAAGTGGGCAGCCACTAGCCATGCAGTGCAGCAGGTTGGTTGTCTGTGGTCCTGTCTTCTAGAACCTACAGCAAACATTGAGCTGATCTGAGCTGTGCAGGCCAGAAATAGTAGTGTACCTGTAATTATAATTCTAGCTCTTTGGAAGCAGAAATAGAAGCAGGAGGGTCAGGAGTTCAAGGCCATCTTTGGCTACCTGTAAGTTCAAGGCCAGCCTGGGCTACATTGAGACCCTCTCACAAAAAGAAAAAGAGTGAGAAGAGGGCTGGAGAGATGGCCTAGCGGTTAAGAGCGCCGACCGCTCTTACAGAGGACCTGGGTTCGATCCCCAGCACCCACATGGCGGCCAAGAACCGTCTGAAACCCCAATTCCAGGAGAACTCCAGTTCCAGGGGAATCCAACACCTTCTTCTGACCTCCGTGGCATTGCACGACACGGGTGCACACACTTGCATGCAGACAGCACATTCATACACATACAGAAATAAATAAATAAATAAATTAATTAAAAAAAAAGTGAGAAGAGTTTGGTGTGGGTGTCGCAGGATGTGGGTCCAAGCTCTGTAATTAGCACCCAGGTTAGAGGTAGTCACATTGATGCCAGAAACCTGGCCACTGGCAACTATGCCATCCCTGCTGGTGGCAAGCAAAGATTCAACTGAGATGTACAGATTGGCTGTACCAGATATGCCACAGATACCCGGGCTGTAGCTGAATGGTGGAACATTTTCCCAACATGAGTAAGGCCTTGGGTTCCATCCTCAGCAGAAACACACACACACACACACACACACACACACACACACACACACACACGGCACGCACGCATGCACATGGGGGGGCTACTTAGCAACCTCAGCGTCGGTTTGGCTGGCTGTCAGGGGAAGGGATGGACACCGACCCCTCAGGTCCCCCTTCCTGCTCTGCCCAGAGCGAACTGATAGGCTGCAGAGTGGCTGTCTGCAAGTTCCTCCCAGGCATCAGGACTGTTGCCAAGGACAGTTGTTCTGGTGGCCACAGTGCCCTTTTTGTTAGAGCTAATGAATCCCCTCTTGTTCCAGAGACAAGGAGTTGGGGTTACTACATTTCGATAACCAAAAATGTCCACCCACACCCAGGAAGGCAGGGGACATAGTTCTGCTTTTACCACCAGATGGATCTCGTATCCCTCATCCCCGGTCCCTGGGTTGGCTTATGAATCTGAGTGGATGCTCAAAACAGTCTTTGGCCAAGAACTCTTTTTTGTTTTGTTTTGTTTTGTTTTGTTTGAGGTAAGGTCTCCTTATGTTGCTCAAGCTGGCCTTGAACTTGAGATCCTCCTGTCTCTATTTCCCAAACTTGGGGACTGTAGGTGAGTACTATTTTTTTTTCTTTTTGAGACAGGGTCTCCCTAGTCTCCCTATAGCACCAGCTGGCCTGTATGTAACTCACTCTGTAGATCAGGCTGGCCTTGAACTCACAGAGATCCATGCCTGCCTCTGCCTTCTGAGTGCTAAAATTAGTGTGTGCCACCATGCCCGGCAGGTGAGTACTAGTAAGCTTAATTTCAATCCTGAACTCTTCTTTTTAAAGGTTTATTTACTATATTTATTTTATGCATATGAATATTTTACTTGCGTGTATATAAATACAACACATGTGTGTAGTGCCCACAGAAGTCAAAAGGGTGTTAGATTCCATGGAACTGGAATTATAGACACCATGTAGGTCCTGAGAACCAAACCTGGGTCCTCTGCAAAAGCAGCCAGTGTTCTTAAGCACTGAGCCATCTCTCCAGCCCCTCAGTCCTGAATTCTTTCAGAGGGTCATCTGTGCCTCTGGCCAGGTCCACACATGAAGGAAGGGCCCTGGCTCTGTTGGCTTTGAAATAGACAACCTGGAGCAACTTTGACTTTCAGGACAGCTGACCCCAAGGCCACAGCACCTATGGCTCCAACACCTCCAGAACTCATCCTGACTTCCTGCTTATAAACCTTGGATCCCTGGCAGTTTGTGAGGTCTGGAAAATCTCTGGCCACTGTGTAGCCTTCACAGCTGATAGAGCTGGTGGATGTGGCTTCTACATGCTCCCTGGTCAGGTGGTTTTTCTCCTACCCCCTTCCCCCCCCCGCCCCGTGGGACCCTGATGGACCCCAAGAGCTGGTGCATGCCAAATGGGTAGTCTGCGACTGAGCTACATCCCCAGCCCTCTTCTTTTTTTTTTTTTTCCAAGACAGGGTCCCCCTATAGCTACAGCTGTCCTGGAACTAACTCACTTTGTAGACCAGGCTGGCCTTGAACTCACAAAGATCCATCCGCCTGCCTCTGCCTCCCAAGTGCTAGGATTAAAGTCATGCGCCACCATGCCCGGCTAATTAATTAATTTTTAATGCATATGAGTGTACTGTCTGCATGTTGGTTTGTGCACCCGTGTCGTGCAATGCTGCGGAGGTCAGAAGAGGGTGTCGGATTCCCCTGGAACTGGAGTTCTCCTGGAATTGGTGTTTCGGACGGTTCTTGGCCGCCATGTGGGTGCTGGGGATCGAACCCAGGTCCTCTGTAAGAGCGGTCAGCGCTCTTAACTGCTAGGCCATCTCTCCAGCCCCCCCCTTACTTTTTCTTTTAAGACAGGGTCTCAGTGCTGCAGAGATGGCTCAGCAGTTAAGAGCACTATCTGCTCTTCTAGAGAACCTGGGTTTGGTTCCCAGCACTCTCATAGTGACTAATACCTGTGGTACACTTACATACATGCAGGAAATACACTCCTACAAATAAAATAAAAATCTTTTAAAAAACCCCAAACTCCAGATGTGGTGGTGCACGCCTTTAATTCCAGCACTAAGGAGGCAGAGGTAGGTGGATCTCTGTGAGTTCCTGGCCAGACTGGTGAGTTCCAGGCCATCTGGGACTACAGGGAGACCCTGTCTTAAAAAGAAGGAAGGAAGGAAGGGAGGGAGGGAGAAAGAGAGAAAGAGAGAAAGAGAGAAAGAGAGAAAGAGAGAAAGAGAGAAAGAGAGAAAGAAAGAAAGAAAGAAAGAAAGAAAGAAAGAAAGAAAGAAAGAAAGAAAGAAAGAAAGAAAGAAAGGAAGAGGGCTGGAGAGATGGCCTAGTGGTTAAGAGCGCTGACTGCTCTTGCAGAGGACCCGGGTTCGATCCCCAGCACCCACATGGCGGCTGAGAACCGTCTGAAACTACAGTTCCAGGGGAATCCGAGACCCTCTTCTGACTTCCGCGGCATTGCACGACACGGGTGCACAGACCTGCATGCAGACAGTACATTCATACACATAGAGAAAAATAAAAAATAAATAAATAAAAGAAAAGAAAAAAAAGAAAAACCAACTGCAAAACAACAAAAACAAAAGACAAGGTCTGAGTACATTTACCAGGCTGGTATTGGACTCACTCTATAGTCCTTGAACTTACAGTCCTGCTTCAGCCTCTGGAGAAACTGGGATTACAGACCTATGTCACCAGGCCCAGCTCAGACTTTTCTTTTTGTGAGGCCTTGTGTCTTGCTTTCAAGTAAAAAAAGCGTTTGGACTCCTGGGAGGAGCCCACACGTTAGGGAATTCCTCGGCTCCTCGCTAGCCGTAGCCCCTCACAACAAGAAAGCCATCCGGGGTTTCTGAAGTACGGATGAGACAAAAACAGGTGACTCAAGTGGAGGTGGTGAAGCAGGCGTGTGATCCTAACTCTCAGAAGGCTGAGGCAGGAGAATCTGGGGTTTGAAGGCAGCCTGGCATACATAATAAGAGCATCTCAAAAAGCTAAGGTCTGGGAGGGTATGGCTCAGGCGTAGAATGTTTAACCTATCACATGCCAGGCCCTAGGTTCAAACCTCACCACTGCAGAAATAACACAGATACCACAACTAGCTGAGTGGCTTGGGCCTCTTGGCCACAGCACAGCCATCTGTAGCCTGCAAGGTGGGGCAGAGGGAGGATCGGGTGGGTGTTCCGGTAGTTATGCACAGGAGAAAGGAGGCAAGAGGGGACTTCTTTATGGGAGCAATCTGGAGACCCAGGGAGATGTTCCCCCATTTGCACACAACTCATGCTGCCCCAAACTCCATTCCTGCTTTGCCACGCTGCCTGAGTTACTGGCCTGGCCGGGCTCCAGCCTCTCTCCATACCCTGAGGTGCAGCCAGTTGCTTTGGGTCCAGAATGTCTGGCCAGCCTTCTCCGGACCTGCTCCCAAGTCCTGTGGCTCTGGAATGTGGCTCCCATCCGGGAGGGAACGCAAAGTCCATCCTGGCCTAGGGAGGTCCCCCCAAAGTCCCCCTCTCTGGATTCAACTCTTCTTCCAATCCCCACCAAGAAGATCTGGCTGTGAAAACCCTTTCCCTGAGGGCTCTTCTTTCAGATGTTCCCACTAAAACTAACATGGACGAGCCCAGCCTAGAAGTCCTGGCTCTTGCTGCCTTGAACAAGCACAGCCAACAGCAATAACCTTGATCGCTTAGGAAAATCAGGCCTGTAGTCCCTCAGGAACCCCTGGACGTGGGATGCTCTCATTCTGCGGTTTTTCTGATGTGAGGAATGTGAAGCTCTCATAAAAGCCAGCAAATCTGCTTTTCCCCTCAGCAAGGAGGGCCAGCTCCAGCCAAGGTCCAGGTACATCTCTGTGGCACATCTCAGGAAGGCAGGTCTGGTCCTGTTTGGCTCTGGTGTCCTGAAGGAGCTCCTGAGCCCAGCTCATCTTACAGGTAACAAACAGCCTCGGAGACCTTCAGCCAAACGTCTGGCTCTAAGTGTCTCCATCTACACATGGTGTGCTTTGACCTTGACCCTGTTTTTTTTTTTAATTAAAAAAAAAAACTTATTCATTTTTGTATGTGTATGAATGTACTGTCTACATGTAGGTCTGTGCACCCATGTCGTGCAATGCCGTGGAGGTCAGAAGAGGGTCTCGGATTCCCCTGGAACTGGAGTTCTCCTGGAATTGGAGTTACAGACGGTTCTCAGCCGCCATGTGGGTGCTGGGGATCGAACCCGGGTCCTCTGCAAGAACAGTCAGTGCTCTTAACCACTAGGCTATCTCTCCAGCCCCGACCTTGACCCTGTTAAATGGCAGAGTGAGATCTTGGTGTGTGTGTGCAGGGGGGGCGGGGTGTGTGTGTCTGTGAGGCTCAGTCCTCTGTTTTGTTTATGAGACAGTGTTTACCTGTAGCCATAACTGGTCTGGTAGATCAGCCTTGTAGATCAGGCTGGCCTTGATCTCACAGGGATCCTCCTGCCTCTGTCTCCTGAATGCTGGGATTAAAGGTGTGTGCCACCATCCCCAGAGGGTTCATTCCTCTGTGCGTGTGTGTGCTCGCGTGCGTGTATGTAGGTGTGTGCGCACAAGCTGAGGCCCTGGTTCATAGACCTGCAGGGTTGGAACTGGAAGGTCCAAGCTGTGAGCTCCATCCATTTTTTTTTCCCCTTAGTACTTTGGTACAAGGGAACTTGAAACAAGAAGCTAACATGGGGTGGGGGTGGGGGGCAGTAATGAAGCAGTGTATTCGGGCACAGGGCTGAAACACCAGCGTTTGAAAGGGTGAGCCAAGAGGATCATGGGCTGGTCTGGGCTACATGGCAAGATCCTATCTAAACAAACATACAAATAACATTTGTCTGTGTGGCTCTGAGTAGATCTCCAGGCCCTACACTGGAGCAGTTTCTAGCACATTCCTCCAAGGGTATTAGCTTGGAGTAAAGTAAATCACAGTGGTTGGGGTCAGAGGCAGCTACTTGGGTAAAGGGCTATTTTTCTTTTTTTTGTTTTGAGACAGGGTCTCCCTGTAGCCCCAGCTGGCCTGGAACTCACTCTGTAGACCAGAATGGCCTTGAACTCACAGAGATCCACCTGCCTCTGCCTCCCAAGTGCTGGGATCAAAGGTGTGTGCCACCACACCTGGCTTAAAGACAGTTCTTAGGTGCCACATGGGTGCTGGGAATTGAACCAGGTCCTGTGCACGAGCAATCGGTGCTCTTAACTGCTGAGCCATCTCTCCAGCCCCAAGGGCTATTTTTCTTTTTCTTTTTTTCTTTTTTTTTATTTTTATTAAATTTATTTATTTCCGTATGTGTATGAATGTACTGTCTGCATGCAAGTCTGTGCACCCGTGTCGTGCAATGCTGCGGAGGTCAAAAGAGGATGTCTGATTTCCCTGGAACTGGAGTTCTCCTGGAATTGGAGTTTCAGACGGTTCTTGGCCGCCATGTGGGGGCTGGGGATCAAACCCAGGTCCTCTGTAAGAGCAGTCGGCGCTCTTAACTGCTAGGCCATCTCTCCAGCCCCCCCAAGGGCTATTTTTCAACCAGGGTCACAGTGCATAACTTAATGATAGAGGGTGGTTACCATGTCTGTGCTTGGCCCTGGGTTCTATCTCCAGCACCAGAAATTAAAATAAACCACTGGGGGATATAATATGCTGAGAGGTAGAGTGGTTGAAGAGCATGTATGAGGTTCTGGGTTCAATCGCTGGTAATGGACAAAAAAATAAAGTTTCAACTGATGTTTACCAAGTGTGGTCCCTGGAGGATTCTGTGGCAACATGGAATAGCCCTTGGGGGCAATAGCAAGAGCTAAAAAGGCCTGTGAGTAAGATGAGCTTAGCCAGGCCTGGCAGCACAGGCCTATAATTTCACTATTCAGGAGGCTGAGGCAGGAGGATCACAAGCTCAAATCTTGCCTGGGCAACTTTGACTGTCTCATAAATTATACGGGAAAAGAGGACTAGAGGTTTAGTTCATTAGTACAGTGCTTGCCTAGGTTCCTTCTCCAGTGCAGAGAGAGAGAGAGAGAGAGAGAGAGAGAGAGAGAGAGAGAGAGAGAGAGAGAGAGAGGAGGGATCATTCTGAGACTACACAAGCCACAAGTGGCCCACCAAAGCCTGTCACCCTGATCCCTGGTCTCTCTTCCAGCATGCACCACGACAGTGTCAGCATCCAGGGACCCTTTCTCCAAGCCAGCTTCTACATCTCATCATGTCTGTTACACCCTCGCCCCTTTCTGTTACTCAAACCAACCCCCAAGAATCGCTGCTGCACTTTCTCTGCCTTCCTAGCGGGCCGCTGTGGCAAGTCACTGGACAGGACCATACCCGTTGGACCTTGGAACCCCAGGACCATACCCCTTCTCTCCTGTCCACCCCTCTGCAGTATGAGGCAAACCTATTGTCAGGCATCTTAGAGACCCTCTCTCCAACCTCTATTTTTTTTATTATGATTATTTTGGTTTCTTGAGATAGGGTCTCATAAACCCTAGGCTATGTAGCTCAGGGTGACCTTAAATTTATCATCCTGCTTCTGCCTCTGAATTACTGAGATTACAAGCATGTGTCGGTCAAAAGAGGGCATCAGATCCCCTGGAATTAGAGTTACGGACAGTTGTCAGCCACCAAGTGGGTGCTGGGATTCGAACCTGGGTCTTCTGCAAGAATAGCCATTGCTCTTAACTGCTGAGCTATGTCTGCAGCACCCTAGGTTGGCCTTAAAGTCAGGATCCTCTTGCTTCAGCCTTCAAGGACTGGAATTATGTGTGTGTGTGCTGTGATCCCCAGCTCATTTTGTTTGTTAGAGCCTCATAAGATGAGCCAGATGAATGATCTCTCCCCTGTATGCTCATCTGCTTTCTCTCCACCAGACCCTCCTCTCAGATCCCCAAACACATCTCTCTGTCTTATAAAATCAACCACCAGAAAGCACCTCCTCTTAATCCAGTGGTAGGTCCAGCACCTTCCCCTCTTCTAACCCCAGATCCCACCTCCATGGCCTCCTTCACGTGTCCCCCTGGATACCAAGGTCATGTTGGAACTCACCATCACTGTAACCTCCTCCTTCACTCCGGTTTTTGGAGAAACCTTGGCTAGCTTGGCCTTCACTGTGTAGCCTAGGCTGGCCCAGAACTCACTGTAATCCCGCTGCCTTGGCCGTCCTGCCACAGGAGCACACACACTTCACAGCTTTCTTCTCTGCAGCACCACCCTCGCCTGTCCTCTTTGGTCTTCTCACCATTGTATCCCCAGGACCCCCCAGTCATCCCAGAGACACAGAAGTCCCTCTTCTTCCAGACGCTCTGTGTCCATTTCAGTGCTGACTAGCATCAGTTTCTCCTACACTTGGCTAAGACAGGGTCTCCCTGTAGCCCCAGCTGTCCTGGAACTCACAAAGATCCACCTGCCTCTGCCTCCCAGGTGCTGGGATTAAAGGAGTGCACCCCATGCCCTGCAGTGTTCTCTACTTCTATTGCCCCTATGTGGTCTGTGAGGTTCACATACTTTGTATCCTGAGAAGACAATGCACTGGGGCATAGGGAGGAAACATCAGACCCATCAGAACTACATACACTCTTTCCTTGTCTTTTTTTTTTTTTTAATTTTATTTATTTTTGTATGTGTATGAATGTACTGTCTGCATGTAAGTTTGTGCACCCGTGTCGTGCAATGCCGCGGAGGTCAGAAGAGGGTCTCGGATACCCCTGGAACTGGAGTTCTCCTGGAATTGGAATTACAGACGGTTCTTAGCCCCAGGTGCTGGGGATCGAACCCGGGTCCTCTGCAAGAGCAGTCGTTGCTCTTAACCGCTAGGCCATCTCTCCAGCCCCTCCTTGTCTTTTGTTTTTCCCTTTGTGGTGCTGGGGGTGGTACCCAAGGCTTAGTGCATGCTAGGCAGTGCTCTATCACAGAGCTATACCTTTAGGCCTATATTTATTTAAAAAACTTTTTTGCCTTTTTCGAGAAAGGGTCACTCTGTAGCCCTAGCTTGCCTGGAACTCACTATGTAGACCAGGCTGGCCTCATATCACAGAGATCCTCCTGCCTCTGCTTCCAAAGTGCTGGTTTAAAAAAATTTTTTTTTTGGTCTTTTCGAGACAGGGTCTCCCTGTAGATCCAGCTGCTCTGGAACTCACTATGTAGACCAGGCTGGCCTTGAACTCACAAAGATCCAACTGCCTCTGCCTCCCGAGTGCTAGGATTAAAGGCGTGCACTACCACCCCCAGCTTAAAATTTTTTTTTAATTTTATTTTTACTTTATGTGAGTGCCTTGCCTGCACTTAAGTGTACCATGTGTGTGTAATGCCTACAGAGGCCCAAAGAAGCTGTTAGATCCCCTGGAACTAGAGTGATTGATGGTTGTGGGTGGTGGGAACTGAACCCAGGTCCTCTGCAATAGTAGCCAGTGCTCTTGACTACTGAGCCATCTCTCTAGCCCCTATATTTTTATTTTTAAAAATCCTTTTTAGGGCTGGGCATGGTCCACATACCTTTAATCTTAGCACTTGGGAGGCAGAGGCAAGCAGATCTCTGTGAGTTCAAGGCCAGCCTAGTCTACATAGCAAGTTCCAGTCATGGTGACAGGGAGACCCTGTCTCAAAATGACAAAAAAGAAATCATTTTTGGCGAGCTAAGAATGTGCTTCAGTTGGTAGTGTGCTCTATCGTGGCATGAAGCTCCGGGTCCACTCCCCAGCACTTGGTAACTAGGGTGCTGGTGGTCACCTGGCTTATCCCACACCAACATCTATTCATCCTAGATAGAGTACTTGTGACAAAGAAAGGATTCTAACAGTTCCCCTGGAGTTTACTTTATTGGGGTCACTGATGGGGAACATGGGGGACTCAAGGGCAGATGTCTGACCAACGACTGGGAAAGCTTCCCTGGAACTTCCTGCCCAACTTGCAGGCAGACAGAAGTCTCCCCTCCTCAGCCCTTAGTCACTTCCTGTATAACCTTGGTGAGGGGCCTAGTGAATCTTCTAAATTTTCGGAACTTTCTAGGCCTTGTAGATTTCATTAGTTTTCTGGGGTTCAAGAGCCTTTCTCCTCCTTCCAGGATGGAATGTTTCAATTTGGAGGAAACAGTTACACAAGATGTTGCAAAATATACAACATAAAGTTCACCAGTAGGCTGGAGAGATGGCTCAGTGATTAAGAGCACTGGCTGTACCTCCCAATGACCAGAGTTTGGTTCCTAGCACCCTCAATTCACAACTCCAGTTCCAGGGGTTCCAAGGCCCTCTTCTGGCCTCCACTGCATACACATGGTGTACTTAAAAAGAAAACCCAGGCTGGAGAGATGGCCTAACAGTTGAAAGCACTGACTGCTTTTGTAGAGGACCCGGGTTCGATCCCCAGCACCCACATGGCGGCTGAAAACCATCTTTAACTCCAGTTCCAGGGGAATCCGACACCCTCTTCTGACCTCCGCGGCATTGCACGACATGGGTGCACAAACCTGCATGCAGTCAGTACATTCATACACATATGAAAATAAAATAGGGGCTGGAGAGATGGCCTAGCGGTTGGGAGTGCCGACCACTCTTGCAGAGGACCCGGGTTTGATCCCCAGCACCCACATGGCGGCCGAGAACCGTCTGAAACTCCAATTCCAGGAGAACTCCAGTTCCAGGGGAATCTGACACCCTCTTCTGACCTCCCCGGCATTGTACAACATGGGTACACAGACTTGCATGCAGACAGTACATTCCTACACATACAGAAATTTAAAAAAATTAAAAAAAAGAAAATAAAATAAAAAGAAAACCCAATTTACCATATCAAGTGTATGGTTCTGTGGCATGTAAGGTATAAGTATGCCCACATTGTTGTATACCCATCACCATCTACCTGAAGAACTTTTGTTATCTTCTACAACTGGAAAGTATTCAATAAACATTAACTCCCCTTTCTCCCACCAGTCTGTGTCTCCCACCATTCTACCTTCTAGCCTGTGATTTGTGGCCACACATAAGTGGAAACAGAATACTTTTTCTTTTCTGAACAGCTTATGGTACTTAAAATAATTGTTTGTTTTTCTTTTTTGAGACAGGGTCTCCCTATAGCCCCAGCTGGCCTGGAGCTCACTGTGTAGACCAGCCTGGCCTTGAACTCACAGAGATCCACCTGCCTCTGTCTCCCGAGTGCTGGGATTAAAGGTGTGCACCACCATGCCTGGCTTAAAGATGGTTCTTAGCTGCCATGTGGGTGCTGGGAATCGAACCCTGGTCCTCTGCAAGAGCAGTCAGTGCTCTTAACCGCTGAGCCATCTCTCCAGCTCCCTAAAATAATGTTTTTTCTGGGCATGGTGGCACATGCCTTTAATCCCAGCACTCGGGAGGCAGAGGCAGGCGGATCTCTATGAGTCCAAGGCCAGCCTGATCTACATAGCGAGTTCCAGGACAGCTGGGGCTACAGGGAAATCCTGCCTCAAGAAGAACCCCCCCAAAAATGTTTTCAAGGCTCACTTTTTTTTTTTTTTGGTCTTTTTGAGACAGGGTCTCCCTGGAGCCCCAGCTGTCCTGGAATTCGCTCTGTAGACCAGGCTGGCCTTGAACTCACAAAGATCTGCCTGCCTCTGCCTCCCAAGTGCTAGGATTAAAGGAATGTGCCACCACGCCCAGCTAAGGCTCACTTGTTTATAGCATGTGTCAGAATGTCTTTTTTTCTTTTTTAAAATTAATCTTATTTTATGTGTACGAGTGTTTTGTATGCATGTATATGCATACAAAATACATAAGAGGTGTGCTAAAGGCATCCAATGCCCTTGAAGGTCAGAAGAGGGCGCTGTATATGTTGGAATTGAAGTTACACATGGAGGGGAGCAGCCATGTGGATCTTACTACATATGTAGCAGAGGATGACCTTGAACTTCTGATCCTTCTGCTACCACCCCCAAGTGCTGGGCTCATAACTAGTTCTAGCATCATGTTTTCTCTTTCCCTCCCTCTGTATCTTCCCTTTCTTTTGAGAAATTAGGAATTGAACCCAGGGCCTCTTACATACCAGGTAAGGGCTCCATCACTGAGCTATATCCCGTCCCCAGCCTTCAATTTCCTTCCTTTTAAAAAAGATTTAATTTTTCTTTTGATCTTTTTGAGACAGGGTCTCCCTGTAGCCCCAGCTGGCCTGGAACTTCCTATATAGACCTTACCAAGATCTGCCTGCCTCTGCCTCCCAAGTGCTGGAATTAAAGGGGTGCCCCCCCCACACCCAGCCCTTCCTTCCATTTTAACGCTCAATGATGTTCTATTCTATGTATGTGCTGCATTTTGTTTATATACTTGCCCATGGTTAGACATTGAACTGCTTCAAGCCTTTTGACTGTTTTCACTATTATGGATAACCCTATCATGAACACTGGTGTACAGATTGAGACAGATGCTAGCTTACTATAGGGTAAGGGAAAGGGCCCATGGTCAAAAATACAAGTGGCTCACTTCTAATGAAAACAAACTTTAGCGTCAAAAGGAATGTTAGGATGAAAATGGCGAGGCCAGGAACATTAGGGATGAGAGACAAAGAAACTTGAAGCTGGATATAGGCTAGTAAGGCGGACCTGATGTGACAGACTCCGAGAAGTAAGGCAGAGGCAGCAGGTTAGATTCCATGAGACTTCCCCACTGGAGGAAGATACCCTAAGCCCTCCTATAGACAAGGAGCTGGGAGAACAAAGAGCTTGGTGGAGTTGACAGCACTCTGAGATGTGGTAGTAACACCAGTCAGAAGCTAACAGTTGTAAGATAATTAAGGTAAACAACTAACCGGCTCATCAAAGACAGTACACCTCAGACTTCAACTATTAACTCTACATAAAATCCCAGGATAAGCTCGCGTTGGTGCTGACAGGTGCTGCCAGCTTTACTTTTCTTCTGCACTAAATCTTTGTATCTTGGGAATCTCCTTCACCCTTCCTTAATATTCTCTCTCTCTCTCTTTCTCTCTCTCTCTCTCTCTCTCTCTCTCTCTCTCTCTCTTTCTTTTGAGACAGAGTCTCCCTGTAGCCCCAGCTGTCCTGGAACTCACTCTGTAGACCAGGCTGGCCTTGAACTCACAAAGATCTGCCTCTGTGGATCACACCTGGCTCAATTTCTTCTCTTTAATAGAGTCTGTCTTTTGAGTTCAAGGCCAGCCTGGTCTACAGAGTGAGTTCCAGGACAGCTGGGACTACAGGGAGACCCTGTCTCGAAAAGACAAAAAAAAAAAAAAAAAAAAATAGAGTCTGTCTTTGCCTCACTCCTGTAACTGTCTGAGTCTTTCATTGACAGCTAAGTCTGGAGCCACTATCCCAGGTTGATCTTTGGTGACCGAGAGTGTCCAGTACCCTAGGTCTTTGGGTCAAGCACAACTAGGCTGTGAGAGGTCTTGTGACTAAATGAGGCCCTTGAGAGGCAGAGGCAGGTGAGCTTTGTGAAATCAAGGCCAGCTTGGTCTACATACCCGAGTTTCATACCAGCTGGCGATACAGAAAGACTATCTCAGAAAAGAGGAGAGGGTCTTGTGGTTTCTGCATGAAAATGTGAACTGAACCTTAGTCCCACACATCCACTCCCCCCAGCCCGCTCCCAGTCCTTAGTGCTCTAACCACAGTCATCTCTTTAGACCCCCCAAGTGTGATCAAGTCGTCCCTTGCTTAAACCTGCGAGTTTCCAACGCCATCATGCAAATCTTAAATTCTCTGGTTGAAAGCAAATGTTTCTCTTCTCAGTCTCCAAAGCGCTCCCAAGGGCTGGGGATTTAATAAGGTGCCTCAGGCTTGTCAGGCTATGGCTCTACCTTTGAGCCACATCCCCAGTCCTTTCACCTGTTTGTTTTGCTGTGTACTGTAAGGTCCTGGCCTCTTCCATTCCCAGGTTTTTGTTTGTTTTTAAATCCCTTCTCTCTTTTAGCTCCTCCAGATCTTTTCCTGGGGGAATCCCTTGCTCACCTTCCACTAGGTCAAGGTACTTCTCCCTCCCTCTTCCACTTTCCACAAATATCACTGTTTTATCACATGGATTTGTAACCGTTGTATTCTGCTCCCACCACCACTAGCGAATAGACCCATGTCGTATTTACTATCCAGTTCCTACACCGCCTGTCAGGTACTGGCATCTAGCGATCAAGATTCCAGTCACCAATTTCAGTAATTCCTCAGTGAGGACAACACGAATCCTGGAGGAAGGTTCGCAGGCCAAGCCCCGCTGCAGCATCACCCGGCCTGCGGGATCCTAAAGCCCGACCACAACCCCCACCGAAGGCTCTTGGTCCCGGGGAGGGCGGAGGGAACGCGGAGGGAACGCAGAGGAGCGCCCCCGCCTAGCTAGCACGAGGGGAGGCTCCGCTCCCACTAGGGATCCGCAGCGGCCACCGCGTCTGCCCGGAGCGGGGGCGGGGCCGGTCTATACGTCACTTCCGGTGTACACAGCCGGTCCGGGCGGTGCGCTGGGAGCCGGGGCGCCTCGCAGGTGAGGAGCGGGCGCGGACCGGAGTGGGCGGACGGGCACGGGCCGGGTGGGCTGGCGGTGGGCGGTGGGCGGCAGGAGGCGAGCGGCGGGCGGCGGACGGCGGACGGGCTCGGCGGCGGGACGAGCTCCCGGGACTCTGCTCGGGGCCGCAGGGCGCGGGGCCGCCCCTTGCCCGCCCGCTGTGGAGGACGCGGGGCTCCGCAGGCGCTGGCCAGGCGGACGGAAGCCCAGAGGGGCCTCCCTCGCGCGTGCCCGAGCCTCGGGGCGCCTAGGGGACCCCGAGGGGCGGGTCGGCTACGGAGGGGGACACCGCCTTGGGGACCCGCTCCTGGAAGCTCGCGGTGCTGTCCGCTCGGGGCCTGTTGGGGGCCGGGGTCCGCGGGGACGGCCAGATGACGCTGCCCTCACGCCGCCCCGCGGCTGGCCGGCCGCGCGCACCTTCCCTCCCCTGCCGGGTCGCGGAGGCACGGGATTTTCCGGGGTGGGGGGGCAGGGGATGGTCGGAGGGCACCCGGAGGGCCAGGGCTGAGAGGAAGGACCCACGCCGGTGGGGCGAGCGCGGGGTCAGGGGTGTGTCTTCCTGCTCCGCACCGTGCAGGGAAAAAAGAAGCATGCCTGGTTGGCATGATAAGAATTTTGTTTATACTTAGCGAAATTTGCTCAGCTGTGGGAGCCCCCAGTTTGAAAATAGCTCATTCCCACCCATCACTGCCATTGTGAAAACGGTTCATTCTTCTGTCCTGTAAAAAAATAAATAAAATAAAATAAAATACTAGAGACAGTACACTAAGTGTCAGGGAGAAAATGACAACGGTGCCCAACCTTCGGCTCAGTGACAGCCACTGCAAAGGTTTGGCTGACATCGTAAATGCAGACATATAGTATCAATTTTATAGGCTTCGGGGTAGTAGACAATCGGGTACCATAATTTATCCAAGCCCTGATGGACATTTGATTGTTTTCTATGTGTGACATGATAGTTCTGCTCTAAAGGATTTATCTGTTTGCTGCCATAGGATGAATTTGCAAATGTATTCAAAGTTCAGCTTTAAAAAATACAGAGCATCAGTCCTAGCAGTTGGGAGGCAGAAGCAGGCAGATCTCTGTGAGTTGGAGGCCAACCTGGTCTACATAAGTTCCAGGGATACATAGTAAGACCTTTCTTTTTTTTTTTTTTTTTTTTTTTCGTCTTTTTGAGACAGGGTCTCCCTGTAGCCCCAGCTGTCCTGGAACTCACTCTGTAGACCAGGCTGGCCTTGAACTCATGAAGATCCACCTGATAAGACCCTATTTCTAAAAACAAAATTGCCCCCCCCCCGCATCATTTCGCCTTAGACCCAGTGTTACAGAAAATTACATCCATGTTTTTGGATCATTGCTTTCTCTGTCTCTCTCCCTCTCTCTTTTCTTTTACAATTTTTATTTTTTGTTTAAGATATATTTTCCATCCCACTTATGTGAATAAGCTATAACTTTTCATCCAGTCATTTTACCCTTACCTTCTAAGAATTTGTTTGTAAAGGGCTCCTTGTAAATTTGATTCAGTGGGTACTTGAATTTTTTTTTTTTTCTTTTCGGTATTTTCAAGACAGGGTTTCCCTGTAGCCCCTGCTGTCCTGGAACTTGCTCTGTTGGGTGGCCTTGAACTCACAAAGATCCGCCTGCCTCTGTCTCCCGAGTGCTAGGATTAAAGGCATGCACCACCACGCCCGGCGGTACTTGAATATTTTTATGTGCCTTGAAAATAACACAATCTTTTCCTTTTGCAGTATCTTTTTTTAAAAAATTATTTTCCTTTACAAGCCCAGGGAACATTGCATGTTTGAGATATGTAAACAAAAAAAAAATTCCTTGCTGTTTTATTTATTCTTGCTGACAATATAACAAATGCCATAGGAAGAGTTCAGGTTTGTTGTGGCAACTTTTCAGTCTGGCATTTGAGATTCTAATCTTCCTCTATTTTTGCACATGGATACGTAGGTTAACATTGGAGACCAAGATAGAAAAGTTCTCAGATTTCCTTGGCAAGCCTAGATTTTTAATCTAAAATTATCTCTGGATTTTTGGAAGACAGCATGCCTTAAGCATCCTTTTTAAAAAAACAAAAACAAAAACAAAATCTTTTTACTAAGTACTTAATTCTGTTGAAAACGTGAAGCCTGCTAGACCGGGAGCTATGCGTCCTTAGGCACCAGTAGGTCTTCCAAGCCTCCAGGAAAGATTGCTGTTGAGCCAGCGAGCAGGCTAGAGCATCTCACTGGTTGGGTTGTCCACTTTGTCCCTTTCCCTCTTGATATTTTGTTCTAGTGGAAAATAATGACTTTCCTAGATGAACAAAGAATGTTGGATGGAATAAGGAATTGCTTGGCATTAGAGTTACAGAGAAGCAGATTGCTATTAGTCTCAATTCAGAAAGAGCCTGAAGTATCTGGAGTTGTGCTCCACATGTTTTTCTCTAATGATACTGCCTGTTTGAGCATCCCCTAATTGGTATTTACGGTCATCACTGCTTGCTCCTTTCTTTGCCTTTCATGTTTAGTTTTTTTTTTTAATATATTTATTTTTATTTTATGTGTATGAGTATATTACCTGCAAAATGCCTGAGATGGTCAGAAGAGGGTGTCAGATCTCCTGGAACTGGAGTTATGGACTGCTGTTAACCATCTTGTGGTTGCTAGGAATCAAACCCAGGTCCTCTGCAAGAGCAGCTGGTGCTCTTAACCACTGAGCCATTTCTTCAGCCATTTTCCTGGCCATTTTCGTAAACTTTCTTTTTTTTAATATTTTTATTATTTTTGTATGTGTATGACTGTTCTGTCTGCATGTAGGTTGGTGCACCTGTGTCATGCAATGCCGCGGAGGTCAGAAGAGGGTGTCGGATTCCGCTGGAACTGGAGTTAAAGACGGTTCTTAGCCGTCATGTGGGTGCTGGGGATTGAACCCGGGTCCTCTGTAAGAGCAGTCGGTGCTCTAAACTGCTGAGCCATCTCTCCAGCCCCTTGTAACCTTTCATAACTGCTCACCTTTTCTTATCTGGAAGTGTTTTCTGAGGCCTAAGCTCATGGTTCTTACCCTATTTACCCGTAAACCCAGACTATGACTTGAAGGTAATAACCACTTTACTCCCTCACCTTTGGGTCCATGAAGTGATCCCCTCAGATCCCTTCAACTACTTGGGCTTTACTTTTTTTTTTTTTTTCCAATAGTAGCCCTGGCTGGGCTGGAATACACTGTGTAGACCATGGTGGCCACAAACTCAGAGAAATCCACCTGCCTCTGCTTCTGCCTCTGCCTCTGCCTTTTCAGACTGTTTTTTTTTTTTTTTTTTTTTTTNCTCAGTTGGTAAAGGGCTTGCCTAACATGCAGGAAGCCCAGAGTTCCGTTCCCATTAGAGCTTTTTTTTTTTTGGGTCTTTTCGAGACAGGGTCTCCCTGTAGCCCCAGCTGTCCTGGAACTCACTCTGTAGACCAGGCTGGCCTTGAACTCACAAAGATCCACCTGCCTCTGCCTCCCAAGTGCTAGGATTAAAGGCGTGCGCCACCACACCCGGCTGCTTTTGCTTTTTTGAGATGGAGTCTTGCCCAGGCTGGCCTCCAACTTGAGATTCTTGTGCCTCAGCCTTCCAAGTGCCAGGGTTATAGTCATGTGCCATCATGCCTGACATAAGCTCAGACTTTATGCCAGTTCCTTACTTCTCTCTGACCCCAAACACAGAATCCTTTCCTTTGTCACTTCCCAAGATGGCCTGTCCTTGATGACTCTAAGGTGGTTTTTTTTTTTGTTGTTGTTGTTGTTGTTGTTGTTGTTGTTGTTGAGACAGTCTTCCTATAGCCCCAGATGGCCTAGAACATGCTATATAGGCCAGGCTGGCCTTGGTCACACAGAGCTCTGCTGTGCCTCATAAGTGCTGGGATTAAAGGTATGTACTACTATATACCTGACAGACTTAAATTCTTACTTTGCTGACATACCACATCTCATTTTTGTTATCTTATCTATTTATTTGGTGTTTTAAGACAGGGGCTCATGGTAGTCCCAGCTAGCCTGGGATGCACTGTGTCTGCTTCAGATAGACAGATCTGCCCGTCTCTGCCTCCCTAGTGCTGGGATTAAAGGCATGCTACCACACTGGACTTCATTTTCCTTACTGACACAGATTGATCTTAAAGTTTAATATTCTTCCCTCTACCTTGATTTAAGATTTTTCATTTCCTTTTAAAGGACTGTAGACATCTTTTTGAGAAAGAAGTAACCCACTGAATTTAGCTAGCACACAGTTGCTTGTAGTACCTTACTGGGAGATTAGAACGGAGCTGGGAGGCACACCCTGCAGAAGAAAGTCAGAAAGACCATTGCTGGGAAGTACCAAGAAGGGCGATACTAAAAATGCTCTGCCAGGTTTCAGAACCCATGACTGTTTTTGTTCATTGCATTCATCTCCAGGGCCTAGAACTGTGCTCTGGAAATGACTAAGACTATGTTGCATAAACGACCATCTGAGAATGAGAATAAAATTAAAATAATGCAAAATCTATCTGTAGAAAAGATGCACACATAAGCCAAGAGACCTTTTGTAAATAGAGTTTGATGAATTTCAGGGAAAACTTTAAATTCAACCAAATTGACCTGGCTATAACCCCAAGGAAGGCATGATTGGAATGTGTTTGTAGCCAGAAAGCTTAATTTTGTATCCCCAAGAAAGACATGTAGTTCTAGGGGAGGGTTGGGATGATGTCTGTGGAAGCTGTTGTAGAGGGTACAGGAGAGCTAGTTAGCTGGTTTGAGGGTACCACTGTCTGGGGTCTTGAACCAGGAGTGGGACATAGTCCTTGTAGTACCTAAGTAAAGGATGAATGTGTTTTTGGTGATCTGTGTAGCCCAGAATTGCAATCTTAACCTTTTATAGTTTCAGAAGGAAATTTGTTGCCAAAGAGAAATGAATGATCAGAGCTCTGTATCCAGAATGCTCTGGTGGATTCTGGTCTTGGGGTGATCAGAGCTCTGTATCCAGAATGCTCTGGTGGAATCTGGTCTTGGGGTGCTGCTTAACATAGCATCAGTTTTCCTACCTGTAGGAGGAGGACAGTATGGAACCTTAGCACCAGACCTAGCTAGCGCAGTGAGCCCACAGAAAGGCAGGTATCATTGTTAATTCCACCCCTCAGGTGTGCTCACCTCTACACCTTTGTGCATGTCACAGTCCTGAGTGTGTAGGCTCTGCTCTTTAAGGAGCGAGGCTCACTGCCTTTCCTTACACTACTCAGCTGAGCACTTCTTCAGGAAGTCTCCCTGTAGCCCCAGCTGTCCTGGAACTCACTCTGTAGACCAGGCTGGCCTTGAACTCACAAAGATCCGCCTGCCTCTGCCTCCCGAGTGCTAGGATTAAAGGCGTGCGCCACCACGCCCGGCTTGGAACCTTTCTTTTAGTGTTGCCACGAGGGCTTCAAGCCTGGCACCTAGTAACGTTTCAAAAAGTGTTGAATAATTTTGCTATGTATAAAGTTAGTAACTGGCCTTCTGGTTAACACAGTAGTCATCTTTTAAAATTTTTTATTTCTTTTTGAATGTATATGAGTGTACTGTCTGTATGTAGGTTTGTGCACCCGTGTCGCGCAATGCTGCGGAGGTCAGAAGAGGGTCTCGGATTCCCCTGGAACTGGAGTTCTCCTGGAATTGGAGTTACAGACGGTTCTCAGCCGCCATGTGGGTGCTGGGGATTGAACCCGGGTCCTGGGCATTGAACCCTGGTCCTCTGCAAGAGCATTCGGTGCTCTTAACCGCTAAGCTATCTCTCCAGCCCCACACAGAAGTCATCTTTAAGCCTAAATAGTTTCCCTGAAAACTGCTCCTGCTTCTGGGCTCACTGACAAAGCTGCTAACAACCAGCGGGAAGTGGTGACAGATAAACTTTCCCAAACTGCTCAGGCAAGAAAGCCAATCTGCAGGTGTCAAGGGAAGGCTTCCTGAAGAAGTGCTCAGCTGAGCAGTGTAAGGAAAGGCAGTGAGTCTCGCTCCTTAAAGAGCAGAGCCTACACACTCAGGACTGTGACATGCACAAAGGTGTAGAGGTGAGCACACCTGAGGGGTGGAATTAACAATGATACCTGCCTTTCTGTGGGCTCACTGCGCTAGCTAGGTCTGGTGCTAAGGTTCCATACTGTCCTCCTCCTACAGGTAGGAAAACTGATGCTATGTTAAGCAGCACCCCAAGACCAGATTCCACCAGAGCATTCTGGATACAGAGCTCTGATCACCCCAAGACCAGAATCCACCAGAGCATTCTGGATACAGAGCTCTGATCATTCATTTCTCTTTGGCAACAAATTTCCTTCTGAAACTATAAAAGGTTAAGATTGCAATTCTGGGCTACACAGATCACCAAAAACACATTCATCCTTTACTTAGGTACTACAAGGACTATGTCCCACTCCTGGTTCAAGACCCCAGACAGTGGTACCCTCAAACCAGCTAANAAAAAAAAAAGACCTTCCTGTAGCCCCAGCTGTCCTGGAACTCACTCTGTAGACCAGGCTGGCCTTGAACTCACAAAGATCCGCCTGCCTCTGCCTCTACCTCCCCAGTGCTAGGATTAAAGGCACGCACCACCATGCCCGGCAGGAGACTCTGTCTTAAACAAAAAATAATGTTGTGATGAAGCCTAAGCCCCACCCAGTTCCTCTGAGTTCATGACACCTTCTTAGGTTAAGATGTAAAAATAGGTACATCTTAGACTGCAGATGTGTCTTAGTGCTTGCATAGCATTTAGAAGGCCCTGGGTTTGCTTCTCAGTACTGTCAAAACAAAACAGAATTCATGAGTACATCTCATACCTTAATAAAAAGAGCAAAGGTACAGATATGGATCGAACTCAGTAATATCATTAGTGATGAGCAAGTTGCAGAGCAGTGTACATGTACGTCCATGAAAGAAGTAGAGGATATGCAAGATCCATCCATTTGCCTGCAAAGTTCATGATTTTATCTTTCTTTACTGCTGCCTAGAACGCCATTGTGTACATGTACCACATTTTATCCATCCACTCTTTGGTCGAGGGGTGCTTGGGTTGCTTCCAGCTCTTCACTATTGTGAAGAGAGCTGCAGTAAACATGGATGTGCAAGTATCTCTGCAGTAGGATGAGTCTTGTGGATATATACCCAGGAGTGGTATGACTGGGTCAGGTGTCAGGGCCTTTCTGAGTCTTGTAAGGTTTTACTGCTTTCCATAGTGGTTGTACGAGTTTACATTCCCACCAGCAGTGGATGAGTGTTTCCCTTTCCCCACAACCTCTCCAACATTTGGTATCTTTTGTTTTCATGATACTAGCCAGTCTTACCAGAGTGAGATGAAATCTTAAAGTGGTTTTAATTTGCATTTTCTTACTTATTAATGATGTTTGAATACTTTTTAATGTTTCTCAGCCATCTTTACTTCCTCACTTGTGAAGTCTCTGTTCAGATCTTTACTCCATCTTTTGAGTGAGTTGTTTTCTTGTTTTTTGAGTATTTTATATATTCTGGATGTTAATGCTCTGTCAGATGTATCACTAGAAGCCATTATGCTAAGTGAAGTAACACAGTCCCAGAAAAGCAAGTGATGAATGGTATCCCTCATCTGTGGGTGCTAGCACCAAATCCCTAGTTGTAAGGCAAACTGAGCAATGTTAATGTGATCTGCAAACAGCTGTGCTGTTATAAGGTGACTCCCTTAACAGGCTCTAGAATTAACATACCATGTATTTTCAGACTTTGTAATTTTGGTATATGGGTGGAGGGTATGTTTGCATATTTTAGAGTAATATAAAATTAAAGGGGAAAAGTGTGAATTCCTAAAGAGGAAAAAAAAGATACGTAAGAAATTGATTTCTAAGTACAGGGGGAAAAGGAATTATAGAAAATAAGCAGTTGTCACCTTTGAGATGCAGCTCCAGAAAAACCCAGGGTTATATAGCCCAGGCTCATGATCCTCCTGCTTCAGTCTCCTGAGTGCTGGGTTGTGTGTGTCACTACATTCTCCAGTCTGAATTGTGGGTAAATTTAGTTGTTCTTTGCAGGAAGAACTTAGTTTGATTTCTCCATTTGTGTATAGTGTTTTGGATAATTAAGTGGCTTTTTTCCTCCATTGAACTCAATTTTGAATAGTATCCATTGTAGAAAGGTAAGGATGAGAAACAGTATAGAACTTTAATTTTGTTTTGTTTTTGAGGCAGGCTCTTACTATGTAGCCCAGAGTAGCTGGAATTCACAGTAATCCTCTGCCTTAGCTGGGAATACAGGCATGTGACCAGTATCACCACTGCTGGTTGAGATAATGAATCTTAAATATGGGTAATTTTTCCAGATAGTAACTTTGTAATCTTAAATATGGGTAACTTTTCCTTTTTTCTTTTCTTTCTTTCAAGACAAGATCTGACCATGTAGCCTACGCTAACCTAGAGCTCTTTTTTTTTTTTAATTTTTTTTATTAATTTTTATTTATTTCTGTATGTGTATCAATGTACTGTCTGCATGCAAGTTTGTGCACCCATGTCGTGCAATGCCACGGAGGTCAGAAGAGGGTGTCGGATTCCCCTGGAACTGGAGTTCTCCTGGAATTGGAGTTTCGGACGGTTCTTGGCCGCCATGTGGGTGCTGGGGATCGAACCCGGGTCCTCTGTAAGAGCAGTCAGTGCTCTTAACCACTAGGCTATCTCTCCAGCCCCACAAAGGGCCTTCTAAGGATGCTATGTGTCCCAGACAGCCCAACACAGAGGGATGAGAACTAGGTAAGAGCTTTGAGGGGTTTGAAATTGGGATATGATAGTGATGGCATGTTTTTGATCTGCTGTGTAGTAATGTACTGCCCCCCCTCCCAGCCAGCACATATGGTCACTTCTAGTTGATGTCTGTAGATGACTGCCCTGATGTCCCTGACCCAGGCCTCTGTATTTACTGTGAGCCTAGATTCCTAGATACAGGATTCCATTTTATTTAATTAATTAATTATTATTACTTTTATTAAATTTTTTTTGTCTTTTTGAGACAGGGTCTCCCTTTAGTCTCAGCTGCCCTTGAGCTCACTATGTAGACCAGGCTGACCTTGAACTCAAAGAGATCCACCTGCCTCTGCTGGGAATTATTTTATTTTATTTATTTATTTATTTATTATTATTAATTTTTTTTTTTTTGATCTTTTTGAGACAGGGTCTCCCTGTAGCCCCAGCTGTCCTGGAATTTGCTCTGTAGACCAGGATGGCCTTGAACTCACAAAGATCCGCCTGCCTCTGCCTCCCGAGTGCTAGGATTAAAGGCGTGCGCCACCATGCCCAGCCTGAATTATTTTATTTTTTTATGTGTATGCGTGTATCACCTGCATGTGTGTAAGTGCACCATCGTGTAGTGCCCATAGAGGTCAGAAGAAGGCGTGGATCTCCTGGAACTGGAGTTATAGACAGTTGTTAGCTGCCATGTGGGCGCTGGGACTTGAATCCAGGTCCTCCTCTGGAAGGGCACTCAGTGCTCTTAGTTGCTGAACCATTACTCTAGCCCACTTTTCTTTTAAAAAAAAAACAACTTTTGGGGCTGGAGAGATGGCCTAGCGATTAAGAGCACCAACTGCTCTTGCAGAGGACCCGGGTTCGATCCCCAGCACCACATGGCGGCTGAGAACTGTCCGAAACTCCAATTCCAGGAGAACTCCAGTTCCAGGGGAATCTAACACCCTCTTCTGACTTCCACGGCATTGCACAACACGAGTGCACAAACCTGCATGCAGACAGTACGTTCATGCACATAGAAGAAAAAAAATCTTTTATTACATTTGTTTATTTGTGTATGTGTGTATACATGCATTTGGAGGGCAGAGGACAACTTGCAGGAATTGTTTCATTCCTTCTGCCATGGGAACTCAGGTGCATCAAGCTTGGCAGCAAACATCTTTACCCACTGAGCCATCTTCCTGGCCCCCTCCCTCCCTCCCTCCCTCCCTCCCTTCCTTCTCTCTTTTTGTCTTTTTGAGACAGGGTGTCCCAGTAGGCCTAGCTGGCCTGGAACTTGCTATGTAGACCAGGCTGGCCTTGACTCACAGAGATCTTCCTGCCTTTACTGCCCAAGTGCTGGGATTAAAGGCCTGTGCCCACATGTCCAGCTCATTTTTTTTTTTTTTAAGAGAAAAAACACAAACTATGTTTTGTATGTCTGGGCCACTGGGTAGGGATTTTTCAAACTGGTAGTGGCAAATTATGTTTTTTATTAAAAACGACTTGGGGGATAGAGAGATGGCTTAGTGGTTAAGAGCACTGACTGTTCTTGCAGAAGACCCGGGTTAGAATTCCAGGATCCACATGGCAGCTAACAATTGTCTGTAACTCCAGTTTCAGAGGATCTGACACCTTCTGTCCTCCACAGGGATTGGATGACATGGATATACTTACATACATGCAGGCAATACACACATACATATAAAAATAAAATATTTTTTAAAAAGTGACTTGGGAGTTAGGGAGATGCAGTTATGTGTAAGGAACCTGGGAGTAGGCGGTCTTCCCTGCCCCACCCCCTGCTCCCAGAGGTAGGTGTGTGCATGGGAACAGGCACAGAGGAAAGCTGGCTTGACTCCCAGACTTGGGTGCCCCAGGCTCCAATGACCTGGGAAGGGAGAGGTGAAAGTGGACCCTCAGCAGCTCCCAAGGACCCATGCTGCCCCGGATCTCAGAGTAAGAGAGATTGCTGTGCTCAGGGGACTTTGTCTTGTGCTTTGTAACTTAAGGTAACAGTGCCCCTTCCTCACTGTGTCCACTTCCAGCTCGCTGTGAAGTGGGAGGGAGTTGTTGGCAGGGAGATGGGGGAGCCTCGAGTGCCTTTCCCTCCAGAGCATATAGGCTAGCCCTTGGAGTTTGCTGCCTGGATTTGGGGAGGTGGGGGCCACAGCTGCAGGAATGTAGGTTCTGTTTCTTTTTTTTTTTTAAACATGTGTATTTTTTTTTTATTTATCTCTGTATGTGTATGAATGTACTGTCTGCATGCAAGTTTGTGCACCCGTGTCGTGCAGTGCCGTGGAGGTCAGAAGAGGGTCTCGGATTCCCCTGAAACTGGAGTTCTCCTGGAATTGGAGTTTCAGACGGTTCTCGGCCGCCATGTGGGTGCTGGGGATCGAACCCGGGTCCTCTGTAAGAGCGGTCGGTGCTCTTAACCGCTAGGCCATCTCTCCAGCCCGGTAGGTTCTGTTTCTGAAAGTTGGTAACTGCATACGGGAGTGGGAGTGGACCTGGCTAGTAGTGGACCAGAGTGAAGATTGCAACGCAAGGTAAGGCACTGCTCTCAGCTAGCCCAAGGCTTCTGGGAGAGTGGCAGCTTTCATTTTCTGAGAGACGTGAATTGTGCCAAGTGTTACAGAATTAATCTATACCATTCTGCTAAGGAAATGGATGCACAAGAATTCGGGTGACTTGCTTAAGGTCATAGAATTATAAAATGTCTCTCTGGTGATATTTACTAAGAGCAGAAATTCACTTCCAGCTGAATCTGGCCGCCAAACCTGTATTGATAGCTTTCACACTCGGGCAATCCCTTTTTTCTGTGAAGCTTTTTTTTTTTATTGGAGCATTTTTTTGGGGGGGGTATTTTTTGAGACAGGCTCTCCCTTTAGTCCCAGTTGGACTGAACTCACTATTGTAGACCAGGCTGGCTTTGCATTTACAGAGATCTGCCTGCCTGTCTCCCAAGTGCTAGGATTAAAGGCGTGGACCACAATCCCTGGTCCATATTGGAGCATCTTAACCTAACAGGTAAGGGCCTTTTGAGCCCATCACACTAAGCAGTACTCCTGGATCCCTGACCATTGGAACAGTGCCATGAACATACTAGCACTCAGTAACTGAGCATGTGGCAGTTCATGGTCTAGGTAAGTGGTAGGCTTCTGAAAGTCAGCGTAGCATATGGCCGTCCCTGCCTAGTGAGCCCATGGTAAAGAGATGCCTTCTGGCCTTTGGGTGTAGCTCAGTGGTAGCTAGCATGGGAAAAGCCCTGGGTTCCATCTCTGTCACAATTAGAAACACAAACAATAATAAAAAAAATAGCCAAAACCAGGTCTCCACATTGCTAAATGTTTGATCTGCTAAAATGTGGGAAAAAGCAGGCTTGCCAGCTGTGCCTCTGACTTGCTGGTCTTTTTGACCGATGACAGGGTTTGCATGGTGTATAAAATTAGAGTTCGTATTCCCAGCTTGGAGGAGAGAAAGCACTGTAATTATCCATTAGTAAAATGGTTTGTGAGTGCCCCAAGTTTTTTTTGTTTCTTTAGTTGGTTTTTATTTTGAGACTGGGTCTCTCTGAGGAGCCCAGACTGCCCTTAAACTCTTGGTCCACAAGTGCTGTTTTCTTTTTTAGTCTTTTCAAGACAGGGTCTCCCTGTAGCTCCAGCTGTCCTGGAGTTCGCTCTGTAGACCAGGCTGGCCTTGAACTCACAAAGATCCGCCTGCCTCTGTCTCTGTCTCTGTCTCTGTCTCTGTCTCTGTCTCTGTCTCTGCCTCTGCCTCTGCCTCTGCCTCTGCCTCTGCCTCTGCCTCTGCCTCTGCCTCTGCCTCTGCCTCTGCCTCTGCCTCTGCCTCTGCCTTGCCCTCTGCCCTCTGGCCTCTGACTCTGCCTCTGGCTCTTGCCTCTGCCTCTGCTCTGCCTCTGCCTGCTCTTTGTCCCTGCTGCCTCTGCCTCTGCCTCCTCGCCATCTGGCCATTCTGCCTCTGCCCTGCCTCTGCTCTGCTGCTGCTCTGCCTCTGCCTCTGCTCTGCCTCTGCCTCTGCTCTCCTCGCCTCTGCCTGCTGCCTCTGCCTCTGCCTCTGCCTCTGCCTCTGCTCTGCTTGCCTCTGCCTCTGCCTCTGCCTCTGCCTCTGCCTTCTTCGCCTCTGCTCCTTGCCTCTGCCTCTGCTCTGCCCTGCCCTGCCCTGCCCTGCCCTGCCCCTGCCCCTGCCCCTTGCCCTGCCGTCCTCCTGGCCCTGCCCCCTGCCCCTGCCCTGCCGCTGCCCCGCCCCTGCCCTGCCCCTGCCCCCTGCCCTGCCCCCTGCCCTGCCCGCTGCCCTGCCCTGCCCCTGCCCCTGCCCCTGCCCCTGCCCCTCCCCTGCCGCTGCCCTGCCATGCCCTGAGCCCCTGCCCTGCCCCTGCCCCCTTGCCTGCCCCTTGGCCCCTGCCGCCAGGATGGCCCCTGCCCTGCCCTGCCCCTGCCCTCTGCCCCTGCCCTTGCCCCTGCCCCTGCCCCCTGCCCCTGCCCCTTGCCCCCTGCCTGCCCCTAGCCCTGCCCCTGCCCCTGCACCTGGCCCCTGCCGCTGCCCCTGCCCCTGCCTGCCCCTGCCCTGCCCCTGCCCTGCCCCTGCCCTGCCCCTGCCTGCCCCTGCCCTGCCCCTGCCCTACCTGGCCCCTGCCCCTGCCCTGCCCCTGCCCCTGCCCCTGCCGGAACTCACTATGTAGTTCCTGGCTAACCTTGAACTCACAGAGATCTGCCAGCCTCTGCCTCCTGAGTACTGGGATTACAGGCGAGCACCATTGCGCCCAGAAATTGTTGCCTTTCTTGACATCCAACTCCTGAAATTCACAGAACCACCAAAGTAATAAATATGTTTCTGTATTCTAATGAGTTGGCTGATAGCTAGTAGCCCCTAGAGAGCTTCAGGACACAGGCTGGTCACCAGTGGCCAGTGATTTGATTGCTCACAGCTATGTATCGAGGCCTCCAAAAATACCTAAAGGGACAGGGTTGAAGGATGGTGTGCCTGGAGAGGTGTGGGTGTTCCATACCCCTTCCCAGTGCCCTGCCCTGAGAATCTGTTTATGTGTCTTTTGTAATATTCTTTACAGTAAATTAGCAAATGTGAATAAATCATCATTTCCCTAAGTTCTCCGAGATACTCTAGCAAACTAATTGAACTTAAAGAAGGGGTTGTAGGAATCTCCAAAAACCTGAATGTGGTGGCAAAAGCCTATACCAGCACTTGGGAGGTGAAGGGAAGAAGATCATGAATTCAAGACCAGTCTTGACTGTGTAAAGGAACCTGGAATTTTGATTGGCTATGGAAGGAGGGGCCAGTCTCGTAGCACTACTCCTTCATTCATCCTGTGGGATCTGACCCTGTCTGCAGTACATATCTGAGTTGTCGTAGAGAACTCCCAGCTGATGTCCCCTGGAGAGAGAGTAGAATTTCTTCCTTGTTTGGTGTGTTTAGGAAAAGGTACCCCCACCCCACACATCTAGCTGTTGAGACACATTAGGGCGGCCCGACCGCTCTTGCGAGGACCCGCGGGTTCGTCCCAGCACCCACATGGCGGCCGAGAGCCGTCTGAGAACTCCATATTCAAGGAGAACTCCAGTTATCAGGGGAGTCCGCGCCATCTCCTCTGACACTCCGCGGCATGCCACGATCACGGGTCCAGACTTGCATGCAGACAATACATTCATACACATATGGAAATAAATAAAAATTAAAAAAAAAAAAAGTATATGGAAAACACAGTTTTGATGTTTATGTGTGTTTTAGATTGGTTATGGTTTCAAACACTTCCCACACTATAACAAAAAACGAATTGGGCATGTAGTTTTTGAGTTCTCATTTTTTTTTTTTTTTTGCTATGTGTATGAATGTACTGTCCTGATGTCCGGTCTGTGCACCCGTCGTCGTGCAAATGCCGCGGAGGTCAGAAGAGGGTCTCGGATTCCCCTGGAACTGGAGTTCTCCTGGAATTGGAGTTACAGACGGTTCTTAGCCGCCATGTGGGTGCTGGGGATCGAACCCGGGTCCTCTGCAAGAGCGTCGGTGCTCTTAACCACTAGGCTATCTCTCCAGCCCAGAGTTCTATTTTTTTGTGTGTATGTTTTGCCTGCATGTAAGTGTACCGCGTGTCTGCAATGCAATGCCCACGGAGGCTAGAAGAGGGTGTCAGATCCCCTGGAACTGGAGTTATGGATGGTTGACTGCCACCAGGTCCTCTGCAAGAGCAGCCAGTATCTTTTAAGTGCTGAGCCATCTCTCCAGCCCCTCTTTTTTTTTTTAAGACAAGGTTTCGTTCTGTAGCCCAAACTCAGGACCATCCACCCACCTTAGCCTCCCAGGTACTGGAATTACAGGTGTGAGCCATCATGCCCAGCTTTAAATTGTAGGGTTTTTTTTGTTTTGTCTTTTGAGACACTGTCTCCCTTCCAGCTGTCCTGGAACTTCTGTGTTGACTAGACTGTACTCATTCTCACAGAGAGCCACCTGCCTCTGCTTCCCGAGTGCTAGGATTAAAGATGTGTACAACCATGCCCGGCTAAATTGTAAGTTTCTAGTAGATGTAGATTTTAATATATTTAAAAATTTATCTTAAAATATAATTTGAGGACCCCCCCATCTCAAAAATAGACAAAAAAAATTGTTTTGTTTTTGTTTTGTTTTTGGTCTTTTTGAGACAGGGTCTCCCTTAAATCCCAGCTGCCCTGTCGACCTGGCTGGCCTTGAACTCACAGAGATCCGCCTGCCTCTGTCTCCGAGTGCTAGGAAGTAATTTTTTTGTGTGTTTTTGACACAGGGTCTCCCTTTAGTCCCAGCTGGCCTGGAGCTTGCTCTGTAGACCAGGCTGGCCTTGAACTCACAGAGATCTTCCTGCCTCTGACTCCCGAGTGCTGGGATTAAAGGTATGCACCACCAATTTCTATTTTATCCATAGATTAGTTTTTCTCTTTGTCCTCTGTCTGTCTGTCTGTCTGCTCTCACTGTCTCTCTCTTTAAGCGGTGGAATTACAGGCATGCACCACCATGCCTGATTTTTATAGTACTAAGGATCAAACCTGGGATTTTATGTATGCCAGGAAGCACTCTGCCAACTGAGATGATTCCGTAGTCCCCACTTATAGAGCTCTACAAGTAACAGTTTTAATGTTCCAAGACCATTTTCGTTTATAAGTAAAAACTATCTTAGTTTCAGAAGTTTCGGAGCCAGCTTTGCCAGATGTAGTGGCACATGTCTGCATTCTCTGTACTTGGTAGCTACGACAAGAGAAACGTGAATTCAAGGTCAGCCTTGGTGAAGACCGTGTCCTACCCCACCCCAGTATTGTTCATCTTTGCTGCTGTTATAGTTTGTGGACAAGACTGTTCTCAAGATTCTGCTTTGTCTTTGAATTTTGAGGCAGGATCTCACTCTTACCTCAGGGTGTCCTTAAACTCTCGATCCTTCTAACTCAGCCTCCTAAGTGATAGATACAGGCACGCACGTCATGCCTGACTGCTCTCCTTTTGAAGATCTCTGATTGACTGACAGATTGACCTGTTTTGTTTTGTTTTGTTTGCAGTGTTTCTATAATTATTTTGTAAGTTCCCATACTATTAATTTTACTTAATAGCAACAAATTCTGAGAGTTTTATAACTTGGTAAAAAGGATAAACATCTTTTTTGTTGTTTTAGTTTTATGTGTATGAGTGTTTTATTTATTTATTTATTTATTTTGGTCTTTTTGAGACAGGGTCTCTCTGTAGCCCCAGCTGTCCTGGAACTCACTCTGTAGACCAGGCTGGCCTTGAACTCACAAAGATCCACCTGCCTCTGCCTCCCAAGTGCTAGGATTAAAGGCGTGCGCCACCACGCCCGGCGTGTATGAGTGTTTTACCTGCAAGTACTTTGGTGTACTTGTGTCATGCCATATCAGAAGATACCAGAAGGGCACGTTCCCTGGAGCCGAACTTCCAGATGATTGTTAACCACCATGTAGGTGCTAGGACCTCGACCCAGGTCCTCCTGAAGGAGGAGGACTCTAGTACTCTTAACCACTGAGCCATTTCTCCAGTTCTGAAGACCATTTTTAGAATATAGAGTACAATGAGTTACTTAATTTCTAGAAAATCTGATAGGTGTCTGCATCTGTCTTCAGTAGGACCAAATAATGCTTGTGTCTGTTATTTTTTAAATTATTTTTATTTTGTGTATGTGAGTGTATTGCCTGCATATACGTAAGTGCACCTGTGTTATATAATGCCCGCAGAGGACAGAAGAGGGTGTTAGATCTCCTGGAACTGGAGTTATGGACGGTCGTTAGCTGCCATGTGGGTGCTGGGATTCTAACCTGGGCCTTCTGCAAGAGCAGGTAGTCTCCTTAACTGCTGAGCCATCTCTCCAGCCCCTGTTATTATAAATGGTCTTTTTTTGGGGGTGGTGGGGGGTGGTCTAGGATTGAGTATGTTGTGATCATCTATTTTCTTTTCTTTCTTTCTTTTTTTTTTTTTTTTTGTCGTTTTGAGACACGGTCTCCCTACAGGGAGCTACAATACAAACCCAGTAGGCCTGGAACTTGCTATGTAGACCAGGCTGGCCTTGATATCCACCTGCCTCTGCCTCCTGATTGCTGGGATTAAAGGTGTGGGCCATCACACCCAGCTTGAGTGAATCTTTAACATGCTTTCGTATTAGTTTCTTGGAAGGTGTTCTCGTGTCCTGGCTGATGGCTGGCTTTGGCTAGCTTTTCTGTTGAGGCAGTCTCTCAGGCACAGAAAGTCTGGGCTTGGTGGACCCAGAAGTGTTACTTTTCCTCTGTCCTTGGCTCTCCTTGCCTGAATTTCCGTTTTGATGTTTTAATGATACCCTTCTTTGCTTAGGGATTTATGTACAGGAAGCTAAGCAGTGATTACTTTTGTTTCTGCTCTGTGAACTTCCTCCCTCACTTCCTATTTTTACTGGCCTTGCACAGGAAATGAGGCTACTGCTGGCTGGCTGCTGCTGAACACTGATTTGAGGACAAGGGTTGGGGTCTGAGCCACACAATACTTTCCACCTTTGTCTTTTTGCCTCCTTCCTCCTCTGGGAGTTATAGGAACATTTTGTGATAGGGTTGAGATGATGTCATGTCTTCCTCAGGCTTGGGGATTGGAGCAGATTGTAGCTCAAAACTCTGTGAAGTAGGTGAGAGCATTTGTTAAACTAGAACAGCACTGGTGGGGTGTCTGACTTGGACCACAAAGGGTCAGTGGAAAGGATGGGGTCTTCTGCAGGTAAGACTGGAAAGGTGGGCGGGGGGAGACGACTCAGTCAAGTGACTGCAGCACAAACATGAAAGCCCGAGTTCGTATCTGTAGCACCCCCATAAAGAGCTGAGTATGGTCCTGTGCACCTGGGGTGGGGGACATAGGTGGATCCCTGGAGCTCATAAGCCAGCACATCTAGCTGAACCAGTGAGCCAGCTGTTCAGCGGGAGACCCTGTATTGAAATATAAGGTGGAGAGCAGTTGCAGAAGACACCCAGCGCCAACCTTTGGCCTTCATAAGCATGTGCAGATGTATGCACACACACACACACACACACAAATGGGGATGTGGATCTGGGTTCTCTAAGTGGCCTTTCTGGGTTTCATTGGATCTCCCAGAACTGGAATTATGAACAGTTGTTAGCTGCCTCGTAGGTACTAGGAACTGAACCTGGGTTCTCTGCCAAAAAAAAAAAAAAAGCTGGTGCTTTTAATTGATGAGCCATCTCTTCACCCCCAAGCCTTAGAATGGGGTAAAGGAAAGGCAAGACAGCATTTGGTAGACAGGTAATTGTGTTACTCTTCTATAGTGCAGTGAAGCTAATGCCAAGGCAGGGCTGACATAGAAGGTGTTAGGATAGCCCACAGCCTGGCTCCTGACTCATTCTTTAGCAGAGTCTCTTCCCAGAGGAAGTGATACCAAGTTAAACATTCCAAGACCAAGACGTATGGGTATAAGGCCAGAGAGCCTTCCAGATGCTGGGAACAGAACAGGTTGTGACAGGGAAGGGGGGACATGAAAGAAGTGGGTGACACTGGGGTGAGGAAGGAGGATGTGGGGCATCTGGGAAAGGGGGGTGGACACAATTGCATGTTTTTAAGGTTTGTTGTTGTTGTTTTTGTCTTTTTTGGGACAGTTCCAGCTGTTCTGGAACTCGCTATGTAGACCAGGCTAGCCTTGAACTCACAGAGATCCACCTGCCTCTGCCTGCTGAGTGCTAGGATTAAAGGCGTGTGTGTGCCACCACACCCGGCCTTAAGATTTATTTTTAGTTATACAGGTCTGTGTAGGGATATGTGCACAGGAGTTGAAGGGACTTGTGAGCCATCTCATGTGGGTGTTGGTAATTAAGCTGAGGTCCTCTGAAAGAGCAGCAAATGCTCCTAACTGCTGAGCCACCCCCCATCCCTGATCATTGAAGATCTTAAGCAGGAGAGTATTGTGATCAGACTGATTGTCTATAGAGTAGTCACACAGCAGAGAACTCCCGTTTTAGACAGTAACAACAGATCAGAGGAGCCGAAAGAGCAGCAGTAGAAGGAGGACAGAATTCAGGGTTGGATCTCTCGGGCATTTTCTCTTGTCTGGATGGATATTTTAAATTCATGACTGTTGAGTAAAATTCTTCAAAGCATTTTTTTGGAGCTCACTTCTAAATATGGTTTGTGTCAGTCTGAAATGAAAACATGGAAATGGTTGGGCTTTGAACTTCATAGACAGTGACTTCACTAATTTGCCTAAAGAATTTCCTGTACTGTCTCCATATTATCAAGGGTAGATGTTTGGGTTTATGTTCTTGTGGATTGGACAGGAGAGAACACTGTGTGTATGCTTAAATTTTTTCTGTCTTTCTGAAGAGGTGTGGTTTATCTTTGTATTTTTTAACAGCATTATTGAAATACAATTCACACAATTGACTAACTTAAAGTATATAAGTCAGTGTTTGTGTGTTTGTTTGTTTTGTGAGGCAGGGTCTCCCACTAGCCCCAGCTTGCCTGGAACTCACTCTGTAGACCAGGCTGGCCTTGAACTCACAGAGATTCGCCTGCCTCTGCCTCCCAAGTTCTGGGATTAAAGGTATGTGCCACCATGCCCAGCAAGTCAGTGGTTTTTATAATGAATTTCAGATATTTTCAAAGGCAGGAATGGTGGAACGTAACTGTATTCCTGTAGCTGGGAGACAGCAGGACGATCATGAACTCATGGGAGTCTGGGCTACATGATACGACCTTGTCTTAAAAGTTTTTCTAGCTGGGTGTGGTGGCGCACGCCTTTAATCCTAGCACTTGGGAGGCAGAGGCAGGCGGATCTTTATGAGTTCAAGGCCAGCCTGGTCTATAGAGTGAGTTCCAGGACAGCTGGGGCTGCAGGGAGACCCTGTCTCAAAAATACCAAAAAAAAAAAAAGTTTCTCAACAGCCTACAAAGAGAGCCTCTATGTGTTAGCAGTCACTCCTTATCTGCTTGATCTGATCCTCCTTCCCTCAGTATTAAACACTTGCTAATCTGTTATTTTAGTGAATTTATCTGATCTAGACATTTCATAATAAATTCATATAGTATGGGCATGTGTGTGTACATACGGAGGCCAGAGGGCCTTGTTGAGTGTCTTCCTGAATTATCTCAACCTTGCTTTTGAGGCAGAGTCTCTCAGAACTGGTTGATTTGGCCAGACTGGTCAGCCAGTAAGCCCCAGGGATCTTCCTGTCTCTGCTTCCCAGCTCTGGGATTATGGGTAGCACTCTATTACTCCAGTCTTTTTTTTTTTAATGTTTATTTGTGTGTGGTATAGTATGTGTTCATGTACGCATACAGGTTTGTGCATGTCGAGGCCAAAAGTCAGTGTTGGAGTTATGTGGTTGTTGGGGATCTAAACTTACTTGGTGTGTGCAGCAGACACTTTACTGACATCTCCCCAGCCCCACGGGTGGCCTTTCAAGTCTGATCTTCGTTGGTTTATTATTGTGCTCTCCAGGTTCCTCCCTGGAGGAACTCCTTGTGGAGTGCATTGGCACTTCAGTCTTTTTAGAGGCGGAGTCATTTTCTGCTGTTTGGGTATGCCACATTTGCTTATCCATTTGTCAGCTGATAGTACAGTTGCTTTTCTGGTTTGGGATCGTTGTAAATATACTTTAAATATTCATGTGTAGGTTTGGTTTAAGCATGCTTTCGTTTATTTTGTTTTATAAATACGTAAATGAAAAATCTATATGAGTAGAATTGCTTGGCTATGCATTAATACTGTTTAACCATTTGCGGAAGTGTCAGACAGTTTTCCAAAGTGTGTGCAACATCCTACGTCATGTGAGCAGAATAAGGGGACTGCAGCCTCTCACATCCTTCTCTGTACTTGATACTGTCTGTCATTATCTCCATTCTCGTGGTTATGAGTGGTGCCTCGTGGTTTTGATCTTGTTTCCTGGTGGCTAATGACCCTAAGCATCGTTTTATGCACATCTCTGTTTTTGGAACTGTAAAGAAGCAGAAATATAAAGCTGGGTATGGTGGCGGTCTTTAATCCCAGCACTGGGGGGAAGGAGGGTAAAGGTAGGTGGATCTCTGTGAGTTCAAAGCCAGCCTGGTCTACATGGTGAGTTCAGGACAACGGGGATGGTGAGGGGTTACAGAGAGAGAGAGACAGACACAGACACAGACACAGACCTGGAGTTGGAACCCAGTGAACTCAGTGCCTTGCACATGGTAGAGAAATACTGTCCCACTGAGCTATATCTCCAGACCGATGTCACCTATTTTAAAGTCACAGATTTTGCAGTCAGTGTGGGGTTTCTACAGATCTGTCACTTTTCAGGTAGACAGGTAGCTTGCCATTAGCAGCCAGTTCCTTGGATTTGCAAAACACTGACACTGAGAAACAATCAATGACTCAGTGATGTCAGGTTTCCAAAGACTCTGCCAGTAAACTTGTTGACTGTGGGGACCTGATAGTCAGCAAAGCAACGCTGTGGGTATATAGCAGCTGGTGAGGTGTACATAGGCAAATGAAGTGGTGTAAGAAAAGATCTCATTGTAGGCAGGACGTGACCCTAATTTAAACAGGTTAACTAGTGAAGGCTTCTCCAAGGGAGTGGCACTCACTGTTAGGACTAGGGGACTGCAGGGAGGAGCAGGGGAGCAGGGAGCAGGGGAGGGCAGGACCTTCCCAGAGGAGGCACCACTTGTGGAAAGGGCTTGGTGTGCTGGAAGAACTGGATGCCTAGCAGCGTGGCTGAAGAGAGTGATGAGTGAGGGCTGGGGCATATGAGGCTGGAGAAGGGGCGGAGCCGTGCAGTTGGGGAAGAGTTTGCTTTTACTTTAAGCGTCAGTGGACACCAGTGGGTATAAGTCCTATGAAAATTATACACGGGGCTGGAGAGATGGCTCAGCGGTTAAGAGCAGTAGCACCTACAGCTATTGCAGAGGACCTGGGTTCGATTCCCAGCACCCACATGGCAGCTAAGAACCATCTTTCACTCCAGTTCCAGGGGAATCCAATACCCTCTTCTGACCTCCGTGGCATTGCATGACACGGGTGCACCAACCTACATGCAGACAGTACAATCATACACATTAAAAAAAAAAGAAAATTATACGCAGAAAAGAGATTAAAAGGTTGGGAGAAAAGAATAAAAATGAAACTGCAGGACCAAGCTGGTAAAAATTAAGACGCCCATTAAAATAACTTAGATGGGCTATAACAATATCATTGGTTGTTGGAATAGTTGTTTATGAGCAATAAGGTTGAAAAGACTTGAAGTTTGTAGTTTGTCTTTCATGTTTTCTACAGCTTGCTAAATAGCGAGGCTCGATTAGATTTGATTAAATATATTAGGCAAAAATAACTCCCATGGGTGGTACTGGGTACTTGGTATTTTATCCCAGCAAGAAGTAGATAATTAAATGCCTCGTTTCCTACTTTTTATGATGTTAGAATTAATCAGTGGGTTCAGGTGTAACCAGGCCTAGTTCTTTCCTCATAAATTTTTTTCTCAAGTTTTCATCTTGTCACTTGAACAGTGATTAATACTTGTTGACTGGATCCACTATTTCATTAAAGTTACAAATGTTAGTTTTTCTTATTTTTTTTTTTTTTTGTTTGTTTTTTTTGAGACAAAAACTCCCATGGTCCCAGCTATCCTGGAACTCACTCTGTAGACCAGGCTGGCCTTGAACTCACAAGGTCCTCTGCCTCCCAAGTGCTGGAATTGAAGGTGTGTGCCACCACCCCTGCCTTTCTTAGCATTTTTGATGAAGTCCTACTTTCCCTTTTCCTTTGTTGCCTGCGCTTTTGGTGTCATATCTAAGGAATCATTGCCAAGTCTGAGCTCAGTAATGTGTGTGTGCATGCATACGTGTGCAGTGAACTTTACTGAGAAATAGCTGCTCATTGATGTTAAATTGTTGTATTATTGAAGTTAATACTGTTTTGTTTTTTTGAAACCTTACTGGGTTGTTGGTTTCTTTGTTTGTTTTTGACATGAGCCTGGGAGCCTTAGGTGGCTATTCTGCCTTCTGGCCTTGCAAGTTGTGGGCTTGTATTTTTTGTTTCTGACTCCAGATCTTTAGTCAGTCCTTCTCTCCCCCGATTCTCCCTTCTCCCTTCCCTCCTCTCTCTCTCTCTCTCTCTCTCTCTCTCTCTCGCTCTCGCTCTCGCTCTCGCTCTCGCTCTCGCTCTCGCTCTCTCTCACATTATATTATCATTGTTATTTTTGTTCTTTTGTTTTTGAGATAGGGTCTCACTATGTAGCAGTGGCTGATCTAAAACTCCACATGTAGACCAGGCTGGCCACCATCTCCGGAGATCCTCCTGGGATTAAAGGTGGGCGCCACCCTCCTTGGCTCTTGAAGAAGAGTTTTATTTGGGCTTATGGTTCCAGCGGGATGAGAGCCCATCATGGTGGGGAAGCAGGGTGGTTGGAGCTAAAAGCTGCCAGCTCACATCCTCAGCTGTAGACAGGAAGCAGAGAAGGCAAACTGGAAGTCAGGCAAGGCTGTGAACTCTCAAAGTTCTCCCCCAAGGCATACTTCTCCAGCAAGGCCTCACATCCCGAATGTCCACAAATAGCACCACTAACTGGAGACTGAGTGTTAAAGTATTTGAGCCCACAGAGGATGTTCTCATTTTTTTTTTTAATTTTTTTTTTTTTTTTTGGTCTTTTCGAGACAGGCGTCTCCCTGTAGTCCCAGCAGTGTCCTGGAACTCACTCTGTAGAACCAGGCTGGCCTCGAACCTCAAAGATCTGCGTGCCTCCTGCCTCTCCCAAGTGCTAGGATCAAAGGCGTGCACCACCACGATTTTTTTATGTGTATGAAGTGTCTTGTGTAGGTCTTGTGCCCGTGTCATGCAATGCCGCGGAGGTCAAGAGGGTGTGGATTTCCTGGAACTGGAGTTAAAGACAGTTCTCAGCCGCCATGTGGGTGCTGGTATCGAACCAGGTCCTCTGCAAGAGCAGTCACGTGCTTTTTTTTTTTTTTTTTTTTGTCTTTGCTTTTTTGTCTTTTTTCGAGACAGGGTCTCCCTGTAGCCCAAGCTGTCCTGGAACTCACATTGTAGACCAGGCTGGCCTTGAACTCACAAAGATCCACCTGCCTCTGCCTCCCAGGTGCTAGGACTAAAGGTGTGTGCCACCACGCCCGGCAAGCAGTCAGTGCTTTTAACCCCTAGGCCATCTCTCCAGCCCAAGGAGTTTATTTATTTATTTATTTATTATTTATTTATTTATTTATTTTTTTTGGTCTTTTAAGACAGGGTCTCCCTGTAGCCCCAGCTGCCCTGGAACTCACTCTTTGTAGACCAGCTGGCCTTGAACTCACAAAGATCCACCTGCCTCTGCCTCCCAAGTACTGGATTAAAGGCGTTGCGCCACCAACCCGGCGGATGTTCTCATTTAAAACTGTCACCCCAGGGCTACATAGTGAGAGCCTATCTCAAAAAAAAAAAAAAAAAAAAAAAGAGGGAAAAAAAAAAAAAAAAAAAAAAAAAAAGAGGGGAGAAGAAACAAAACATGGTGTAATTAGTCATGAATCAGTTTTATTTCTAAGGATTTTTTTAACTTTTTAATTTATTATTTTTTATGTGTATGAATGTACTGTCTGCATGTAGGTTGGTGCACCTGTGTCGTACAATGCCATGGAGGTGAGAAGAAGGCATCAGATTCCCCTGGAACTGGAGTTAAAGACGGTTCTTAGCTGCCATGTGGGTGCTGGGAATCGAACCCAGGTCCTCTGCAAGAGCAGTCAGTGCTCTTAACCACTGAGCCATCTCAGCCCCTTCTTTCTTTCTTTCGTTTTTTTTTTTTTTTCTTTCTTTTTTTTGGTCTTTTTGAGACAGGGTCTCCCTGTAGTCCCAGCTGTCCTGGAACTCACTCTGTAGACCAGGCTAGCCTTGAACTCAAAAAGATCCACCTGCTTCTGCCTCCCAAGTGCTAGGATTAAAGGCGTGGTTAGCGAGCAGTTGGTGCTCTTAACCTCTAGGCCATCTCTCCAGCCCTCAACACTTCTTTTAAAAATGTGTGTATAGGGCTGGAGAGATGGCTCAGCAGTTAAGAGCACTGACTGCTCTTGCAGAGGACCCGGGTTCAGTTCCCAGCACCCACATGGCGGCTAAGAACCGTCTTTAACTCCAGTTCCAGGGGAATCCGATGCCCTCTTCTGACCTCCGGCACTGCACGACATGGGTGCATCAACCTACATGTAGACAGTGCACTCATACACATAAAAATAAATAAATAAAAATTTTTTAAAAAGCCCCCCAAATGATTAATTAAATGTTCCCATTTAACTAAAAATTGCTTGCCATGATTTGTGAATACACACACACACACACTTTGTACACGTGTGTGTGTGTGTGTGTGTGTGTGTGTGTGTGAGATGCATGGTGGGTAAGTTCATTTTTTTTTTTTTTTAGTGGGTAAGTTCTTTACTACTGATCTACACCTTATAGCCTCAGCCAAAGCACAACTTACAGTCCACTTGGGTCATTCAGCCAACAGAAGAGAGAGACCATCATGCAGTTCAGTTGTCAGCAGCAGCACAACACAGAGCTTCACCACAGAACAGCAAGCTGAAGGAGCACATGAACTCACCTCCACCCTTGCCAAAGGCCAGGATAACAGTAAAGTTCTTCACAAGGGAATCAGCCTAGCAGTAAGGTATTTAAATGTAGGCCACTGTTCAGAAGATAGAAAGCATAGGAGTCTACTGTATTCTAAAGTAGAGGACAGCAAAGCTGGCCACTTCCTAATCACATGGTCAAGGCAATAAAGAAAGGCGGAGCTTTTCTTCCTGGAGGAGCTGGGTAAGTGCCCAGCTTTGAATAGGCAGGCACAAAACCCAAGAGTGGGAATCTGGCTAATCAGCCTGATCTCATCTGTACTTCCCACTTTTGATCAGAGAGCCAGCCTGGTCCCAGTAGGGCAAGAGGACTTGCTGGGAAAAGGAGAACTTCTTGCTAATTACCTATGTAAACAACCCAGGGCTTTGTTGTTGTTTGGGTGGTTGGTTAGTTGGTTTAGGGGATGGAATCTAGGGCTAGCACATGCTGGGATTAGGCAAACACTCTACTACTGAGCTACATCTCAGCTTAACAAACAAGTTCTTCGTTTTTTAAAATACTTATTTTATATGTTTGAGTGTATTGACTGCATTCTTTTTTTTTTAATTTTATTTATTTCTGTATGTGTATGAGTGTACTGTCCGCATGCAAGTGTGTGCACCCGTGTCGTGCAATGCCGCGGAGGTCAGAAGAGGGTCTCAGATTCCCCTGGAACTGGAGTTCTCCTGGAATTGGAGTTTCAGACGGTTCTTGGCCGCCATGTGGGTGCTGGGGATTGAACCCGGGTCCTCTGCAAGAGCAGTCGGCTCTCTTAACCGCTAGGCTATCTCTCCAGCCCGCCCTTGACTGCATTCTATAAGTGCACCCATGTCTCGCAATGCCTACAGAGGCCAGAGAGGGTGTCAGATCCCCTGGAACTGGAGTTACAGATGGTTGTTAGCTGCCACGTGGATGTTGGGAACTTAACCTACATACTGTGCAACAACCAGTGGTCTTAACTGCTGAGCCATCTCTTCAGCTCTAAGTTCTCCATTTTAAAAATTATATTTATGGCATGCATGGAAGTCACAGGACATGTCAGAATTGGTTCTCTTCTTCTACCATGTGGGTCCCATGATCAAACTCAGGTTGTCAGGCTTGGCAGCAAGCACCTTTACCCACTGGTGACTTACCTGCCCAGAGTTCATTAGTAACAATCACCCAATAACAAAGGGAAAACCAAGAAGGTAAAAAAGAGATAGCTCCTGCTGGGCGTGGTGGCCCATGCCTTTAATGCACTCAGGAGGCAAAGGCAGGCGGATCTTTGCGAGTTCAAGGTCAGCCTGGTCTACAGAGTGAGTTCCAGGACAGCTGGGGCTACAGGGAGACCCTGTCTGGAAAAGACAAAAAAAAAAAAAAAAAAAAAACTAAGATGAAGAGCAGAGCAGATCTCTAAAGAAAACTGTATTTGTTTTATTTTATTTTGTTTATTTTAGAGACAGGGTGGCATGTAGCTCAGGCTGGCCTCAAACTCACTGAGAATACCTTATATTTTTTATTCTTCTGCACACTCCCCCCCAAATGCTAGGATTACATGTGCTTGATTATATAAGCATGTGCCATTATGCCCAATTTTGTATGGTCCTGGGGATCAAACCCAGGGTTTCATGCATGCTAAGCAAGCATTCTACAAAGTGAGCTATAACACTAGTCAAGAAGCATGTATTTTAGGCCCCAGGGAAACACCTATACAAACCAGACTTTGTGAAACAAATGTAAAGTCCAGAACACAGGAGGCTGAGGCAGGAGGAGCCCAAGTTGAAGGCCAGAGCTATATGAGTTTGAGGTTAGCTTGAGCTAGATAAGACATTGTCTTATAAAAATAAAAAAAGGGAAGATGAGGGGCTGGAAAGATGGCCTAGTGGTTAAGGGCCTAGTGGTTAAGAGCGCTGACTGCTCTTGCAGAGGACCCGGGTTCGATCCCCAGCACCTTCATGGTGGCTGAGAACCGTCTTTAAGCCAGGTGTGGTGGCCCACGCCTTTAATCCTAGCACTCTGGAGGCAGAGGCAGGTGGATCTCTGAGTTCAAGGCCAGCCTGGTCTACATAGCGAGTTCCAGGCCAGCTGGGACTAAAGGGAGATCCTGTCTCAAAAAGACAAAAAAAAAATTTAATCATTTGGGAATTAAGTTTCTCTTTATAGTTATTTGGTTTATTTAAATAGAAATTAGAGTTCATGAAGCATATGATGCCTCTTGACCTAGGATAGGGATGGGGATGTTTCTCTTGTCCTAGGATAGGATAGGTACATTTCTCTTTGATTCAGGGATTGGTTTAATTCAACAAGACCCTCTTGTTTGTTGGTAATGTTTTTCCAGACAAGGTGATAACAAGGCCCGCTTACTTCTCTTGCCTCGTGTGAATTGGCTAATATAATCAGATGTCAATTTTAATATATGCCAGACATTATTCTATGAGTTCGATGCATGCAAACTCACTCCAATAATACTGACCATTGTTACCTCTGTTGTATGGATGATGACACTGAGGGAGAGAGGTGGCAGAACAAGGACAACATTGCTGGTCAGTGGTAGAACCAGGATCTCAGCCAGCAGTCAGCCCCACAGGCCACTCTTACTGACCTCAGTAGTACTGATATCTGGTTTTTGAAGGGAAGTGTGCTTCAGGAAACTCAGACTGAATGAACACTTTGCATTTTACCCCTCAGGAACATAAGAATTCTCTAATTCCAGGATTTCCATGTAGTTTCAAGCATGTTTTCTACTGTTTGAAATAGCAATTGCTGATTAGTTTGATTAAAAAAAATGAAATGTTTTAAATGATATTTGAGTCTGGGCTTAATTTTAATCTATAGAGAATCTTTGTGGTTTGAAAAAGTATGATTTAATCTACTAAAATGTCATTTTCTACTATGTGTTTGAGAATTGCAAGTGGCAATTAAAATTTATGAGTATTTATTTCCTTGCTGCATGATTAGTGGATTCATAGTCGTGAATGCTTTCCTGATGAAAATTCCTTTAAGAAAATATGAAAAAGAAATGTCCTTAAATGGATTGAACATATTTTAATGCTTTAGGCAGATAAATGTAGATGAAATGCATATGAAAAACATTCAAACAGCATTGGGGAAGATTTTCTTTTAAAAAATAAAGCCAGGCAGCCGGGCGTGGTGGTGCACACCTTTAATCCTAGCACTTGGGAGGCAGAGGCAGGCGGATCTTTGTGAGTTCCAGGCCAGCTGGGGCTACAGGGAGACCCTGTCTCAAAAATACAAAAACAAAAACAAAAAAATAAAGCCAGGCAAGGTGATGCATGCCTTTAGTCCCAGCACTCAGGAGGCAGAGGCAGGTGGATCTCTGTGAGATAGAGACTAGCCTGGTCTACATAGTGAGTTCCAGGCCAACTGGGGCTAAAGGGAGAGAGACCTTGTCTTAAATGACAATAATAACAACAACAATAACAATAATAATGGGACTGGAGACAAGGCTTAGTGGTTAAGTGCACTGGGTGCTATTGTGGAGGACACAGGTTTGGTTTCCAGCATTGACATGGTAGCTTACAACCTCCTGTTACTCCAGTTTCAAGGGATCCAATACCCTCTTTGGTCTTTGTGGGGTTTTCACACATGTAGTACACATACATACATTCAGGTACACATACACATTAAATAAATAAGATTAAAGAAATAGAAATCTTTAAAAAATAATAAAAGTATGGGGCTGGAGAGATGGCCTAGCGGTTAAGAGCACTGACCGCTCTTGCAGAGGACCTGGGTTCAATCCCCAGCACCCACATGGTGGCTGAGAACCATCTTTAACTCCAGTTCCAGGGGAATCTGGCACCCTTTTCTGATGACCACAGGCATTGCATGACATGGGTGTACTTAACATACATGCAGGCAAAACACTCACATACATACACATGTGTATGAGTGTTTTGCCTGCATGTATGTTAAGTGCACTATGTGTGTGCAGTGCCCATGGAGGCCAGAAGAGGGCATCTATCCCAGTCCCCTGGAACTTCACAGATGCTTATTAGCCATGTGGTTCTAGGAACTGAACCTGGGTCCTCTGCAAGAGCAATAAGTGCTCTTTACTATTTCTCCAACCTGAACAGTTTTCATCTTTTTGAAGAACTTTTTTTTCCTTCTGCCTGGAGAAGAGCCCTAAGCTTGACTGGGACCCTTAAAGGGTCCTGTTAGAAGCTGTTATAGTACACGTGAAACTTTTCATTAAACTGCCCAACTAACACCTTGTTTTCAGAAATGCAGGACTAGAGAGATGGCTCAGTGGTTAAAAGCACCAGCTGCTCTTGCAGAAGGACCTAGGTTTGCTTCCCACCACCCACACGGCAGCTAACAACTGTCTGTGTTTCCAGTTCCAGAGGATCTGGTGCCTCTTCTGGCTTCTGCAGGTTTGCATGCACACGGTACACTTATGTGCATGCAAGCGAAACACTCACAAATTTTATTTTTAAGAAGTTACTGTTTTGGTAAAAGTGGAGTTGGTATCTTTTTTATTTCTTTTTCTGTTGTCTTCTATATGCAAAGATTGATTGATTGATTGATTGATTGATTGATTGATTGATTGATTAGATTTGGGTTGTACTGCAGGAATCAGCTTTTCCCCTCCTTTGTTTCAGTGCTGGGAATAGAACCCAGGGCCTTGTACATGCAAGAGTATCTGTCACTGAGCTCCAGGCCCAGGAATGAGCATTTTCATAATTACCTCTAAGAACAGTGTATCTCTTGGCGTGATTCCATCCTGTGTGTCTGTCTCTGGCAGTGGTGTTCAGTTATCTCTGTCTGGCCTCACGGCGAGCGAGCTCCTCCGCCTCATGGAAGACTCTGTGGGCATGGACGTGAGCCCTCTGAGGCCGCAGAACTACCTTGTCGGCCGTGAACTAAAGGCTGGTAAAGACGACCACTTTAAGGTGGATAATGATGAAAACGAACATCAGTTATCATTGAGAACGGTCAGTTTAGGAGCTGATGCAAAGGATGAGTTAGACATTGTGGTGGAGGTAGAGGCAATGAATTATGAAGGCAGTCCAATTAAAGTAACACTGGCAACTCTGAAAATGTCTGTACAACCAACAGTTTCCCTTGGGGGATTTGAAGTTACACTTCCTGTTGTCTTAAGGTTGAAGTGTGGTTCGGGGCCAGTACATATTAGCGGACAGAACCTCATAGCTGTGAAGGAAGATGCAGAGTCTGAAGATGAGGAGGAGGAGGATGTGAAACTCTTAAATTTATCTGATCTGCCCCTGGAAGTGGTAGCAAGGTTCCCCAGGAAAAAAGTAAAACTTGCTGATGAAGATGATGAGGATGAAGATGATGATGATGATGATGATGCTGATGATGATGATGATAGTTTTGATGATGAGGAAACTGAAGAAAAAGCTCTACTGAAGAAATCTATCCGAGATACTCCAGCCAGAAACGCACAGAAATCAAACCAGAATGGAAAAGACCTAAAACCATCCACACCAAGATCCAAAGGTCAAGAATCTTTCAAAAAACAGGAAAAAAAAAATCATAAAACACCAAAAGGACCTAGTTCTTTAGAAGATGTTAAAGCAAAAATGCAAGCAAGTATAGAAAAAGGTGGTTCTTTTCCCAAGGTGGAATCCAAGTTCATCAATTATGTGAAGAACTGTTTCCCGGATGACTGACCAAGAGGCTATTTAAGATCTCTGGCAGTGGAAGAAGTCTCTTTAAGAAAATAGCTCAAGGGCGTGGTGGTGTACGCCTTTAATCCTAGCACTTGGGAGGCAGAAGCAGGCAGATCTTTGTGAGTTCAAGGCCAGCCTGGTCTACAGAGTGAGTTCCAGGACAGCTGGAGCCATCTCTCCAGCCCCTAAAATCAGTATTTTAATAAAGTAAAAAAAAAAAAAATAAATATTTTTTTTTTTTTTTTTTTTTTTTAAAAAAAAAAAGAATCTAATTTTATTATCAGGGGAGGAAGACCTTGAGCCATTGTTTTTTTGTTTTGTTTTGTTGTTTTTTTTTGTCTTTTCGAGACAGGGTCTCCCTGTAGCCCCAGCTGTCCTGAACCACCTGTAGACCAGGCTGGCCTTGAACCACAAAGATCCGCCAGCCTCTGCCTCCCAAGTCTAGGATTAAAGGCATGTGCCACCACAGCCCAGCCATTGTTTTTACTGCGCTCCTTTCATCCTCATTTTAATAAGGTTAGTGTCAGTATGGATTCAAAACTTGCTAAATGGCCACTGTGTTGGCACATACCTATAATCCTAGTATTAAGAAGAAGAGGTCTTGTAGTTTATTTTACTAGAATTAATTTACCTTCTTGGATATATAAATGTTTTTGTCAAAATCATGCAGTCTTTACTCATTGTTTCTTCAGGTGCTCTTTGCACGCCTCTCTTTGCTTGCCTTCTTGGATCCTGTTGTCTACCATTGAGCATGCACTGGTGTTCTGGAAGTCTCTTGATGTATGCTTGATGGTGTTCTGGAAGTCTCTCCTCTGAGAGTTGTTTCCCTGTTTGTTTCTTTGTTTCCTTTCTTTCTCCTCCCTCCCTCCCTCCCTCCCTTCCTCCTTCCCTCCTCTTCCTTCCTTTCTTTCCTGTTCCTCAGTAAGTCTGTCTTCAAGTTTACTAATTCCTGCTCAGATCTGCTGTTGAACCACTTAATGTGTCATATGTTAGTTTTTAGGTTTTTCAGTTTCAGAATCTTCCCACCCTGCCTTAAGCCTCCTGCTCCTTGACAGGGTCTTACTCTGAAGCCTAGCTAGACTGGGCTTTGTGCTCTGCCTAGGCTGGCCTCAAAATGTAACAGCATTCCTTCTGCCTCAGAATCTCAAGTGCTGGGATACAGACATTTCATCACATCTGTCTGAACTCCAGAATTTCTGTTTGGTTATTTATTTTAGCGTGTTTGTTTTTTTGTTTGTTTTTAAAGACAAAATCTTAACCTAGTCCAGACTGGCTTGAAACTCGCCATGTAGCTTAGGGTGGTCTCAGACTTATGGAACATCTACCTCAGTTTCCAAAGTGCTGTATTTCTTTCTCTTAAAAGTAATTTCTGGAGCTGGAGAGGCCTAGGCGGTTAAGAGCGCCGACTGCGCTTGAGAGAGACCCGGGTTCAATCCCCAGACCCACATGGCGCTGAGAAACCGCCTTAACTCCGTCCAGGGAATCCGACACCCTCTTCTGACCTCCGAGGCATTGCACGACACCGGTGCACAAACCTACATGCAGACAGTACATTCATACACACGAAAAAAAAAAAAAAAAAAGAATACTTCTTGCGCTAGCTGGGCGTGGTGGCCCATGCCTTTAATTCCAGCACTGGGAGGCAGAGGCAGGCGGATCTCTGAGTTCCAGGCCAGCTGGGGCTACAGAGAAGACCAGTCTCAAAAACACCAAAAAAAAAAAAATCTTGCTTTTCCAGAGGACCACAGTCTGCTTCCCAATACCTATGTCACCTATGTCTGCAGCCGCAAACCACCCATGACTCCAGCTCCAGGGGATCTGACACCCTTTTCCTTCTTGGCTTCTCAAGTACCTGCATGCATTAGTATACACACACATAGAAATACACATATAAAATAAAATATAAATTTTTTATTTTGTGTGTATGATGTATTGCCTATATGTAAGGTGTACCTGTGTCATGCAGTGCCCCCAGAGGTCAGAAGAGAGTGTCAGATCCCCTGACTTGGAGTTGGCAGACTGTTGTTAGAGGCCATGTTAGTGCTGGGAATTGAACTGGGTCACTGAGGAGCAACCATGCTCCTAACCACTGAACCAGCTCTCTGGCCCCATAAAAATAAAATTGCACTGGGTGTGGACCAGGCATGGTGGCAACATGCCTTTAATTCAGGCACTCTGGAGGCAGAGGCAGGTAGATCTTTGTGAGTTCAAGGCCAGCCTGGTCTACATAGCAAATTCCAGGCTAGCTGGGGCTACCAGGGACTCCCCCCCAAAAAAATGCACCTGGGGGCCATGAGATGACTCAGTGGGTAAGGTACTTGCTGCAAAGTGTGACCAAAACTTACATGGTAGAAGGCTCCTGCAAGTGTCCCTGACTTCCACATACAAACTTGTATACAAAATAAGTAATAAATGTTAAAAACTATTAATTGTAGCTGTACTAAGCTTGTATACACTTTTTGATTGTCATTGATTAAACAGCAGAGAATAACATGTGGCATTTGTATTAGACATTCTGAGTAACATAGAGATGATTATTTTTCTCAGTTGGTTTTTGAGATAGCATGTTGCTATGTAGCCTTAGCTGGTTTGGTACTGCTCTGTTTACCCAGGCTGGCCTCAAACCAAGGTAGTCTTTCTGACTCAGCTTCCCAGGTGCTGAGATTTCAGGCACGCAGCACCATGCTTGATTTTGTAGAGTTGATTGAAAGTGTAGCAGAGGATGTGCACAGACTTCGTGCACGTGTCATATAAGCATCTTCAGCATTTTCAGATTTGGGGACCACTAGGGACACCAGGAAGCAGCTCAACTCACCCAATCCTTTTGTAGGTTTGTGAGCCTTTTGCGGAGGGAACAAAAGGAATGCCAAGTGCTGACCAGGCCCTCTTCAAAGTGTCCCAGTCCAGTAACTGAAGCTTTGGATTGATCAGTTGGTATAGAATTAGACTTACTTTGTAGAAATTTTGAGGAATTTTTTTTTCAGTTGGGGGGGTTTGAGACAGTATCTCGCTATGTATCTTTGATTGGCCTGGAGCTCCCGTGTAGAGATTTGCCTGACTCTGTGTCTAGAGTGCTAGGATTAAAGGCTTGGGTTGACCATACCCAGCTTCCTTTTTTTTTTTTTTATGTTATGAATGGACTGTCTGCATGTAGGTTTGTGCACCTGTGGTGCAAGGCCATGGAGGTCAGAAGAGGTTGTTGGATTCCCGGGAACTGGAGTTAAAGACGGTTCTCAGCCACCATGTGGTGCTGGGGATTGAACCCGGGTCCTCTGCAAGAGCAGTCGGTGCTCCCAACCACTAAGCTATCTCTCCAGCCCCCAGCTTTCTTTTTGACACAAGGACAAACCTTGAACTTGTTATATTGGCCAAAAAAATATATGACCTTAAAATTATGATCCTAATATCTCCACCTCCCCTGTGCTGGGATTAGAGACATGTGCCATTACAATCAAGCCATTTTATGTAGTGCTGGCCACTGAATCTGGGCCTCTGTGTGAGGCAAGTGTCATCAGTTGGGCTACATCTCCAGCCTCCAACGTAGAGCTCTCTAAGAGTCACTTCTTCCTAGTTGAGCTTTAACCACTGTCTTGCTTCTGTGAACTTATGATGTCTTCATTTGTAGTCCACCAGTGTGGGTGACGGAGGGCAGAAGTTGCTGATCCAGAATTACTCCTGTCCCACAACCTTCCTGATTTGTATCTTCTTCTTTCCCCTTACAGGAAATACTTAGAGGCCTTATGAATACATCTGTGCATTCTTGCTTCAGACTTGACAGTCGAGGGCCAACACAGTCTGGAAGCACTTCTTATTAATGTTACAAGGAAACTGCTACCTCAGCAAACAAAAGGAAAGGAGAAGACATTCAGTGATAGGTGACATGTTTAAAGAAAACTTGTTTTCAGAAAAGTAACAGGAGATTTGCAAGTTTGTAGTACTGAGAAGCTTCCAGGTAAATGGATTTGACAGGCAGGCTCTGTCAAAATTCTGCAGAGGTTTGCTCTTCCTTATGGACTTGTGTGAAGAACCCTGTACTGCTTTTTAAACTGCTGTTGACCAGCTTGGGGTTCTTTTTTGGTGTTTGAAGAACATTATATTACATTTTAAAAAGTTAAGTTATTTTGTCTGCTATTGTAAATAGAAGTATCAAAATATTCTTACAAAGCAATTATAAGCAAACATTTTTCTCAGCAAGCATATCTTTTTATTAAGAGTAGAATGCTAAATTGTTCTTATACAGCATTTTGGACACACTTTGATTTTGTGTCAGAGGTCCTACCTACACTGAAAGTATTAGTATATAAGCCTGTTGTCTTTCTCTATGTTGGATCAATGGTCATCTGCCTCATGGGAAATGCCTCTTTTTTAAAACTTAAATTTGCAGAACTTCACTATTTTTATACCTAGCTACAGTTTTGAAACAAAAAGGACTCAGAACCCTGACCTGCCAGCAATCCTTGGGACAGTTTCCCACACGCATGTATTGCTGCAGTGCCCAGGACAGTAAAATGGACTACAAGCGGCGCTTCCTGCTTGGCGGGTCCAAGCAGAAGGTGCAGCAGCACCAGCAGTACCCGATGCCCGAGCTGGGACGAGCACTGAGTGCTCCCTTGGCATCAACGGCGCCCTCTGCCCCACTGGGCAGTCTGACCTTGCAGGCAGCTGCCACCATGCCATGCCCCACTCCACTCCCATTGCCGATATCCAGCAGGGCATCTCCAAGTACCTGGACGCCCTCAATGTCTTCTGCGTGCCAGTACTTTCCTCACAGATCTCTTAGCACCGTGTTTGGAACTCCCACTACTCAAAGGCCGCCATGCAGCTCAAAGATGTGCAGGAGCATGTCATGGAAGCAGCCAGCAGGTTGACCTCAGCCATAAAGCCCGAGATCGCCAAGATGCTCATGGAGCTCAGCACTGGGGCTGCAACCTTCACAGATCAGAAGGAGTTCAGTCTCCAGGACATTGAGGTAGAGTATGTTTCCTGTCATACCTGGTAGGAAAGTGTCTTCCAGAAGTCAGTGAGGATAGCAGTTCAGTTTGTGCCAAACCAGTGCAATGATAGCCTTTGTCCTCTTTCTGTTGATAGTCTCTCCTTGTAAAAAGTTTTGTCCTTGCCAGATTCTGAATTGCTTTCATTTCAAGTAGGTTAAAAGGTTACTAAACAGTAAGAAAGTTGTAGTTCAGTGTTAGAGTTAATGTTCAGCATATTTGAAGAACTTGGCATCAAATCAAACACATAAAATTAAGAAAATATTAAAGAAGCCAGTTTGTATATTACAGTTTTGTCCTTAGATTTTTCAAATTAGAAAGTAATACTCAAGTAACATACTCTTAATAATAGCCTTCGTGTGGTGGCACACACCTTAATTCCACACACTTGGGAGGTAGAGCAGGCAAATTTCTCTTGAATCATCCTGGTTTACATAGCAATTCCAGCTAACTGGGGCTACAGGAGACCCAGTCTCACAAATGAACAAACCAACCAACCATACTATTGGAAAACCTTAGTGAGAGGTTGGAGATATAGCTCAGTTGTAACACACTTGCCTAGCATATGTGAGGCTCTGAGTTTGATCCTAGTACTATACAAACAAAAGACTTAGTAGCCTATGTATGGTCATGTGCTGTAGTTTAGTGTTTTCATTGTATGGAATCATTGATTTGTAAAAAAGTTGCATGTTTAGCTGGACATGGTGGTCACCCTCTTTTAATCCCAGCACTCCAGAGGCAATGTGTGCGGTAAATTGCATTTTTTAAAAAAAGATTTTATTTTAAATGGGTGTGTGGTCATCCTTTAATTCTAGCTCTCAGAGGCAGAGTAGGTGGATCTCTCTGAGTTTAACACCAGCTTGGTTTGCATAGCGAGTTCTAAGCCAGCTGGGGCTACACGGAACCCTGTCTCAAAAAAGACAAAAAAAAAAAAAAAGGTTATTTTATTTGTAATATTTTTCTCTTCTGTGCTGTCAGGGTTTGTGCATGGGTCAAGTATCTGTGGAGGCCAGAGGCATGGATCCCCTAAAACTGATGTAGATAGGTATTCTGAGCCACCTGACAGAGGTGCTGGGAATCACACTTGAGTCCTGTATAAGGAGCAGTATGTTTCTTAGACCACTGAGCCATCTCTCCAGCCCCCTTTTCTGATCATTTTATTCTAGAGATGAACAGCAACTTGGGAGGAAGGGGAGAAGATGGCCCAGTGTTGAGAGAAGTTTGCTCTGCAAGTAGGAGGACCTGATTTCAATCCCTAGCACCACAAAACAAATAATACTTAAAAATGAAAAAACAAAAGAATTTTTTAAATTATGCTCATAGCCTGAGAATGTAGCTTAGCTGGGGGAGTATACTGGCCCGGGTTTGGTGTCCAGCACCACAAAAATAATANATACAGACATTTCTCTTCCACCTTCACTTTCCTTTTAGTGGGAATTATTATTCCAGTTTTTTAGTATCCCTTAAGTTTCCCCTTCAAAAAAAAAAGAAAAATGACCCATTTGTATTTTCCATTCAAAAAAAAAAAAAAAAAAAAAAAAAAAAAGAATACTTCTTGCTCTAGCTGGGCGTGGTGGCCCATGCCTTTAATTCCAGCACTGGGGAGGCAGAGGCAGGCGGATCTCTGAGTTCCAGGCCAGCTGGGGCTACAGAGAGACCCTGTCTCAAAAACACCAAAAAAAAAAAAATCTTGCTTTTCCAGAGGACCACAGTCTGCTTCCCAATACCTATGTCACCTATGTCTGCAGCCGCAAACCACCCATGACTCCAGCTCCAGGGGATCTGACACCCTTTTCTGGCTTCTTCAAGTACCTGCATGCATGTAGTATACACACACATAGAAATACACATATGAAAATAGAAATATAAATTTTTTATTTTGTGTGTATGAATGTATTGCCTATATGTATATAAGTGTACCTGTGTCATGCAGTGCCCCCAGAGGTCAGAAGAGAGTGTCAGATCCCCTGACTTGGAGTTGCAGACTGTTGTTAGAGGCCATGTTAGTGCTGGGAATTGAACTGGGGTCATCTGAGGAGCAACCAGTGCTCCTAACCACTGAACCAGCTCTCTGGCCCCATAAAAATAAAATTGCACTGGGTGTGGACCAGGCATGGTGGCACATGCCTTTAATTCAGGCACTCTGGAGGCAGAGGCAGGTAGATCTTTGTGAGTTCAAGGCCAGCCTGGTCTACATAGCAAATTCCAGGCTAGCTGGGGCTACCAGGGACTCCCCCCCAAAAAAATTGCACCTGGGGCCTATGAGATGACTCAGTGGGTAACGGTACTTGCTGCAAAGTGTGACCAAAACTTACATGGTAGAAGGCTCCTGCAAGTTGTCCTCTGACCTCCACATACACACTTGTATACAAAATAAGTAAATAAATGTTAAAAACTATTAATTGTAGCTGTACTAAGCTTGTATACACTTTTTGATTGTCATTGATTAAACAGCAGAGAATAACATGTGGCATTTGTATTAGACATTCTGAGTAACATAGAGATGATTATTTTTCTCAGTTGGTTTTTGAGATAGCATGTTGCTATGTAGCCTTAGCTGGTTTGGTACTTGCTCTGTTACCCAGGCTGGCCTCAAACTCAAGGTAGTCTTTCTGACTCAGCTTCCCAGGTGCTGAGATTTCAGGCACGCAGCACCATGCTTGATTTTGTAGAGTTGATTGAAAGTGTAGCAGAGGATGTGCACAGACTTCGTGCACGTGTCATATAAGCATCTTCAGCATTTTCAGATTTGGGGACCACTAGGGACACCAGGAAGCAGCTCAACTCACCCAATCCTTTTGTAGGTTTGTGAGCCTTTTGCGGAGGGAACAAAAGGAATGCCAAGTGCTGACCAGGCCCTCTTCAAAGTGTCACCAGTTAACTGAAGCTTTGGATTGATCAGTTGGTATAGAATTAGACTTACTTTGTAGAAATTTGAGGAATTTTTTTTCAGTTGGGGGGGGGTTTGAGACAGTATCTCGCTATGTATCTTTGATTGGCCTGGAGCTCCCTGTTTAGAGATTTGCCTGACTCTGTGTCCTAAGTGCTAGGATTAAAGGCTTGGGTGACCATACCCAGCTTTCTTTTTTTTTTTTTTTATGTGTATGAATGGACTGTCTGCATGTAGGTTTGTGCACCTGTGTTGTGCAAGGCCATGGAGGTCAGAAGAGGGTGTTGGATTCCCCTGGAACTGGAGTTAAAGACGGTTCTCAGCCACCATGTGGGTGCTGGGGATTGAACCCGGGTCCTCTGCAAGAGCAGTCGGTGCTCCCAACCACTAAGCTATCTCTCCAGCCCCCAGCTTTCTTTTTTTGACACAAGGACAACCTTGAACTTGTTATATTGGCCAAAAAAATATATGACCTTAAAATTATGATCCTAATATCTCCACCTCCCCTGTGCTGGGATTAGAGACATGTGCCATTACAGCCATTTTATGTAGTGCTGGCCACTGAATCTGGGCCTCTGTGTGAGGCAAGTGTCATCAGTTGGGCTACATCTCCAGCCTCCAACGTAGAGCTCTCTAAGAGTCACTTCTTCCTAGTTGAGCTTTTACCACTGTCTTGCTTCTGTGAACTTATGATGTCTTCATTTGTAGTCCACCAGTGTGGGTGACGGAGGGCAGAAGTTGCTGATCCAGAATTACTCCTTGTCCCACAACCTTCCTGATTTGTATCTTCTTTCTTTCCCCTTACAGGAAATGACTTAGAGGCCTTATGAATACATCTGTGCATTCTTGCTTCAGACTTGACAGTCGAGGGCCAACACAGTCTGGAAGCACTTCTTATTAATGTTACAAGGAAACTGCTACCTCAGCAAACAAAAGGAAAGGAGAAGACATTCAGTGATAGGTGACATGTTTAAAGAAAACTTGTTTTCAGAAAAGTACAGGAGATTTGCAAGTTTGTAGTACTGAGAAGCTTCCAGGTAAATGGATTTGACAGGCAGGCTCTGTCAAAATTCTGCAGAGGTTTGCTCTTCCTTATGGACTTGTGTGAAGAACCCTGTACTGCTTTTTAAACTGCTGTTGACCAGCTTGGGGTTCTTTTTTGGTGTATTGAAGATACATTATATTACATTTTAAAAAGTTAAGTTATTTTTCTGCTATTGTAAATAGAAGTATCAAAATATTCTTACAAAGCAATTATAAGCAAACATTTTTCTCAGCAAGCATATCTTTTTATTAAGAGTAGAATGCTAAATTGTTCTTATACAGCATTTTGGACACACTTTGATTTTGTGTCAGAGGTCCTACCTACACTGAAAGTATTAGTTATATAAGCCTGTTGTCTTTCTCTATGTTGGATCATATGGTCATCTGCCTCATGGAAATGCCTTTTTTAAAACTTAAATTTGCAGAACTTCACTATTTTTATACCTAGCTACAGTTTTGAAACAAAAAGGACTCAGAACCCTGACCTGCCAGCAATCCTTGGGACAGTTTCCCACACGCATGTATTGCTGCAGTGCCCAGGACAGTAAAATGGACTACAAGCGGCGCTTCCTGCTTGGCGGGTCCAAGCAGAAGGTGCAGCAGCACCAGCAGTACCCGATGCCCGAGCTGGGACGAGCACTGAGTGCTCCCTTGGCATCAACGGCGCCCTCTGCCCCACTGGGCAGTCTGACCGCTGCAGGCAGCTGCCACCATGCCATGCCCCACTCCACTCCCATTGCCGATATCCAGCAGGGCATCTCCAAGTACCTGGACGCCCTCAATGTCTTCTGCCGTGCCAGTACTTTCCTCACAGATCTCTTCAGCACCGTGTTTCGGAACTCCCACTACTCAAAGGCCGCCATGCAGCTCAAAGATGTGCAGGAGCATGTCATGGAAGCAGCCAGCAGGTTGACCTCAGCCATAAAGCCCGAGATCGCCAAGATGCTCATGGAGCTCAGCACTGGGGCTGCAACCTTCACAGATCAGAAGGAGTTCAGTCTCCAGGACATTGAGGTAGAGTATGTTTCCTGTCATACCTGGTAGGAAAGTGTCTTCCAGAAGTCAGTGAGGATAGCAGTTCAGTTTGTGCCAAACCAGTGCAATGATAGCCTTTGTCCTCTTTCTGTTGATAGTCTCTCCTTGTAAAAAGTTTTGTCCTTGCCAGATTCTGAATTGCTTTCATTTCAAGTAGGTTAAAAGGTTACTAAACAGTAAGAAAGTTGTAGTTCAGTGTTAGAGTTAATGTTCAGCATATTTGAGACCTTGGGCTCAATCTCTCACTTCCACACATAAAATTAAGAAAATATTAAAGAAGCCAGTTTGTATATTACAGTTTTGTCCTTAGATTTTTCAAATTAGAAAGTAATACTCAAGTAACATACTCTTAATAATAGCCTTCTGTGGTGGCACACACCTTTAATTCCAACACTTGGGAGGTAGAGGCAGGCAAATTTCTCTTGAAATCAGCCTGGTTTACATAGCAAGTTCCATGCTAACTGGGGCTACAGGAAGACCCAGTCTCAAAATGAACAAACCAACCAACCATACTATTGGAAAACCTTAGTGAGAGGTTGGAGATATAGCTCAGTTGTAACACACTTGCCTAGCATATGTGAGGCTCTGAGTTGATCCCTAGTACTATACAAACAAAAAGACTTAGTAGCCTATGTATGGTCATGTGCTGTAGTTTAGTGTTTTCATTGTATGGAATCATTGATTTGTAAAAAAGTTGCATGTTTAGCTGGACATGGTGGTTCACGCCTTTAATCCCAGCACTCCAGAGGCAGAATGTGTGCTGTAATTGCATTTTTTAAAAAAAGATTTATTTTAAATGAGGTGTGGTGGTGCATACCTTTAATTCTAGCTCTCAGGAGGCAGAGTAGGTGGATCTCTCTGAGTTTAACACCAGCTTGGTTTGCATAGCGAGTTCTAAGCCAGCTGGGGCTACACGGAGACCCTGTCTCAAAAAAGACAAAAAAAAAAAAAAAGGATTTATTTTATTTTGTAATTATGTTTCTCTGTCTGTGACTGTCAGGGTTTGTGCATGAGGTCAAGTATCTGTGGAGGCCAGAGGCATTGGATCCCCTAAAACTGATGTAATAGGTATTCATGAGCCACCTGACAGAGGTGCTGGGAATCACACTTGAGTCCTGTATAAGAGCAGTATGTGTTCTTAGCCTCTGAGCCATCTCTCCAGCCCCTCTGATCACATTTTATGTCTAGAGATGACACATCATCTTAGGAGGAAGGGGAGATAGATGGCCCAGTGTTGAGAGAAGTTTGCTCTGCAAGTATGAGGACCTGAGTTCAAATCCCTAGCACCACAAACAAATACTTATAAAATGACTTACCGTAGTTTAAAGAATTTTTTAAATTATGCTCATAGCCTGAGAATGTAGCTTAGCTGGGGAGTATACTGGCCCGGGTTTGGTGTCCAGCACCACAAAAATAATAATACTCATAAAAATCATATGTAATTCTCTGGGCTGGAGACATGGCTCAGCAGTTAAGAGCACTGACTGCTCTTGCAGAGGACCCAGGTTCGATTTCCAGCACCCACATGGTGGCTAAGAACTGTCTTTAAGCCGGGCATGGTGGCAAAAGCCTTTAATCCCAACACTTGGGAGGCAGAGGCAGGCGGATCTCTCTGACTCCAAGGCCAGCCTGGTCTACAAAGTGAGTTCCAGAACAGCTGGAGCTACAGGGAGACCCTGTCTCAAAAAGACCAAAACAAACAAACAAACAAAAACATATGTAATTCTCAAAAGAAATGTAAGCAATATTGCTCGTTTCGGCAGCACATATACTAAAATTGGAACGATACAGAGAAGATTAGCATGGCCCCTGCACAAGGATGACACGCAAATTCATGAAGCGTTCCATATTTAAAAAAAAAAAAAAGAAAGAAATGTAAGCAATAAAATGTAAAACTTAGCCAGGCATGGTAGCTCATCCCTATAATCCTACCACTCCAGAAGCAGAGAGGCAGAGGCAGGAGGATTGTGAATTTAAGGCCAACCTGGACCGTATATTACCTATCTCAAAAACTAGAGATGCAGCTTGGCAATATGATAACTTGCCTAGCATATGGAATGTTTGACCTCTAGTTCCACAATAAATGGAAATGAAAAACTCGTGCTTTCCTCTCCCATCCTCTTCCATCCCCAAAGTGGCTGTTGATTGCTGTGTGCTGTTCCCAGCTATCTGAGCCCAAGAACATACTGGTGCATACACCAATTGCACAGCTTTGTTTTGTGTATGAGTGTGTGCGTTTGTTTAATTGTATGTGTATGCATGTATTGCCTGCATAGATATAAGTGTATCCATGTTGTACAATGCTCATGGAGGTCAGAAGAAGGCATCAAATGCCCTGGAACTATAGTTATGGATGGTTATTAGCTGCCATGTAGGTGCTAGGAATCGAACCTAGGTCCTCTGCAAGAGCAGCAGCCAGTGCTTTTTTTTTTTTTTTAATTTTTTTTTATTAATTTTATTTATTTCTGTATGTGTATGAATGTACTGTCTGCATGCAAGTCTGTGCACCCGTGTCGTGCAATGCCGCGGAGGTCAGAAGAGGGTCNTTGCCTCCTGAGGGCCCAGACTAAAGGTGTGTGCCACAAATGACTAGACAGCTAATAAATCTTATTTGTTTTTCATGCAAGTTTACAGAGTCACTCAAATTCCAACTGCTTCATTAATTACATGTTTTTCTAAAGGTTGAAGTCTCAAGGCAATTTAGGTAATACCAGACTGATCTCAGCTTTTAAAAAAAAGGTCAGGGTGGGTGTGTGGCTCATGGTCAAGTACCTGCCCAGCATGCTCAAAGTCCTGGGTTTCATTCCCAGCACTGGGGCGGAGGGGAGGGGAAGCAGGCAAATATCACAAATCAACAGAACCTAGCAAACCAGTCTGAAAACTATGATTCGTCAAGCTTGTGAATGTTTGTTAGGTCAGGAATGAAACCCAGGCGTCTCACAATCACCACAGCCGGCAGGGCTCCACACTAAGCCTGTCCCCAGCCCCAGCGAAGCTTGTTATGAATAAACCTTTTGTTTCTGGATAATAACAGGCAATTTGGAAATTTCATTTAGCAATAAAGGCAAATATTTCACCACAATCTACTATGAAAGACCTACTAGTCAAAACAAAGAAGTAATAATCAATTTTACCTTTAGGGGAAAAAAAGAGTTAACGAAAAATCACAATTTGAAACCAACTTCTAATATTTTCCATTATTATGTTTGTACAGTACTTTTGGAACATGTCTATCCAAAATAAATGTTAATATACCTGAATTAAGACCCTTAAGAATGAGTCAAGTAGTCAGAAGTTATTCAAATACATTCATAGGAATCATAATATCCAAGAAATTTGTTAGCATGTCAAACTGAAAGCCAAGGTTCAATTAGGTGAAGATTTGATTTCATGTCTGCCTACAAGACTTGGAAAGCCAATAAAAAAAGTCCAGCCCTCTTTGAGACACATGAGAGACACCTGGGAGTCCAGCAGCTACCCTGGACTTCTAGACTGTCACACGGAGGACCCGCCCAGAGGACTTAGCCCTTGAGACACTGAGGATCCAGTGTGAAACCAGAGCCCTACAGCTGTCACATGGTGATGACATTTGGAGAAGTGGCATCCTCATTCACTACACAAGTTCCGCAGAGCCCGCCCTGCAGCCTTCCTTTGCTTATCCCTCGGGAACCAGCCTCACTCTGCCTGCTCAAAGCCCAAAGCAACACTCTGGCAAGATGGCTTGGTAGTAAAGTACTTGCTGCCAAGACTGATGATTTGAGTTGAATCTCTGGGCCCCCAAAACTCTGACCTCCAAGTGTGTATGATGGCGCACGCACACGCGCACACACAGACACATTAACCCTATTACTTTCCTTTCTGTTCATTCCATTTCAACTACACGTCACTGCTATTGAAACGCTCCTGTCTCAGCTGCTCCCTGCCTGACATCCCCTCTGCCTGGTTCTCTTGTGTGTGAATTTCTCATCAACCTTTGTTTCCCATTTATATCTCAATGGTCCCCATCTTTAACCGTTTTTTGGTATTTTGAGACAGGGTCTCCCTGTAGCCCCAGCTGCCTGGATTCCCAGAGATCCGCCTGCCTCTGCCTCCCAACTGCTTGGGATTTAAAGGTTTGCACCACTACACTGGGCCAATATACTGAGTTTCTTTTTTTTTTTTTTAAAATTATTTATTTCTGTATGTGTAACGAATGTATTGTCTGCAAATGCAAGTTTGTGCACCAATGTCGTGCCATGGCCGCGGAGGTCAGAAGTGGGCGTCGGATTCACCCTGGAGCTGGAGTTCTCCTGGGTTTGGAGTTTCAGACGGTTCTCAGCCGCATGTGGGTGCCGGGGATCGAACCCGGGTCCTCTGCAAGCGGTCGGCGCTCTTAACCGCTAGGCCATCTCTCCAGCCCATGAGTTTCTAATAAATGGAAACCTTAGACAAAAGGCCATCTATATTTCCTTAGTAGTTCCTTAGTATGGTATACAAAATCAAAGAAAAATTAGCCAGCTCAATTCAGCCAGCTTGGCAATTTTTTAAAGAGCGTTGGAATTAATACAGCTATAAAAACCTCTGGGGGGAAAAATAGTCCGGTGTTGGTGGCGCACGCCTTTATCCCTAGCACTCAGGAGGCAAGGCAGGCAAATCTGAAGTTCAAGGCCTGCCAGATCTACAGAGTGAGTTCAGGCAGCTGGGGCTACAGGGACCTTCCAACCCCCCCAAAAAAAAAATCAATACAGGGAATCATATTTTTCCTAAATTCACATTTTGACTGTATTAACAATTTTGAGACTCATACAAAGATATGATCATACAAAGATATATCCCATGAAACGCCTGATGGGGATCCTCATTTTAAGTAAAATTCAAATAATGAATTTTCTACAAATCTGGGGGGAGGTATCCTGCCTAAACTGTCAGTTGGCTTATTAATGCTTCTTTGCTACTTACAAGGGTGTTCAATGGACACTGTGCCCCTCCACTTCTTTTTCCATACCCCATTATAAGTATAAGGCAAACAGAACAGTGATTGCTATACAAGAGGTTTCCTTGAACTGAAAAAGTCCTGACAGGGAGCCTAGCCTGATAGCATTCCTAGTCATCCTAGCTGAGGAGGCTGTAGCAGAAGCTCTTGTTTCAGGCCATTCTGGGCTATACAGAGAGATCCTGTCTCAAAAGTAAAACTTAAGATGCTAATCTCTGCTCTGTTAGGGCCCCTGTGAACCCCTAGATGGGAGCTTTCTCAGCTCTCAGCAGAGAAGCACGCTTATATAGCAGCTGGTGAGTAACACAGAAGCCCACAACTGCTCACAGAGAGTGAGAGACTGCAGAGTGCCTAGCCCCAAACAGGACACCCACACCAAGCTTCTGCCTTCCAACGCTCAGAGATCATTATGTGGAAGAGAGGGCAGAAAGAACTGTAAGAGCCAGAGATGATGCATGAAATACACATGGAACAACGATTTTCCAGACAGCTGGTTCAATTACTCATATAAACTCACAACACTGGTTGAGCAGCATGCACAAGTCCAGCACAAGCTCAAGCCAGGCAGAATACCAGCATTGACATGGGTAATGGATTAAAAAACCCAACCCTGGGCCAGGCATGGTAGTGCATGCCTGTAATCCAGCACTCGGAGCAGAGGCTGGCAGATCTCTGGTCTAGCAGTGAGCTCCAGGACCAGCTGGAGCTACAAGGGAGACCCTGTTTCAAAAGACCCAAAAAAAAAAAAAAAAAAAAAAATCCTGGCAAGTTCCAACATCAGCAAGTTATGCCACCACTTTAGACTACCCAAGGGAAAAAAAGAGCACAAGATACACAAAGGAGAAAGGAAGCCACCTGCCTCAGGACCAAGCAACAACCATAGAGGCAAATGTTCTGGGAATGGCAACTGTTTCTACTGAGTGCTCCAGTTAGAGGAGTGACTTGTCATTCACTTCTGCTGACACTGCTTTTGCACTTAGATAAAGCAGTGAGGATGATGGTGACCACTAGCTGGGTACAGTTCTTTACATTCATTAACTGATTCTGACCTTCACAAGAAGATGGGAAGGTGAGTGGTAATTCTACTTTAAAAGTAAGCAAACTCGAGGCTCAAAAAATTAAAAGATTTGCTCCAGCTATCTGGAGACTGAGAAGCAGAGCATCTTCTAAACCCCCATCTGACTTCCAGCTCACAGCTCACTTCCTGGGTTGATGTGTCACAACTCCAGTTCTAACAGCAGCAAAGGGAAGCCACTGACTGGCGGAAAAGGACCCTGGTAGAGGTTTAGAGTGTTCAGAGCAGGCATCGAGCACTCTAGCCTCCTGAATAGAGGCATCAGATTATCGCTAATTAAAGAACATATCCAAGGCACATCACTTTATATGTCCAGCACTTGGGAGCAGAGCAGGCAGATTCTCTTGTGAGTTCAAGGTCAGATTGGTCTACATAGTGAGTACTCAGGCTAGGCCACTGGGGCTATGAGGAAGCCCTGTCTCAAAAGACAAAATAAACAAACAAAAAAAAAAAGTACCACATACCTAACCTATCTTAAGTAACGTTTTTGCATGTGGCAAAAACATGGCAAGCAGGTCATTAGAAGACTGTACTGGTCACCAGGGCCACAACAGAGGAAGCACACTTTGTCCTGGGTTTGAAACGGTGAAACATTTGGCTACTCCTAAAGTCAGGGTTTTCCTTAAATAGTTCTGAGTCCTAGTACTCTTAAGTCTGTTTGCTACTATTTTAACAGCAGAATAGGAAAGGCTAGTTTGGCTGACAGTTCTGGAAGGATAGAACAGCTAAAGCATGGTGACTGAAGTCTCTGTATATGCTCATTTCTCAGAAAAACAAAGGAGAATGGGTGGAGCAAGAGACAAAGCACAAGTGCCCCTTTAACAACCTCTCTTGAAGCAATAATCCAGTCCACTAGAGCTACAGCTCGTGTAAGAAAGGCACCAACTGCACTTCCTGACCTAACCCTAAAGGGTGCTACTATCTTTAACACTGTTATGAATGAGAAATTAAATTTCAGCATACATTTTGCTGGGGACAAACTATCCAAACTCCAGCAAGTCACGTTCAGCACTTCAGTCTTCAGACTCCTTTCCACAGGGCTTTAATATAAAACTTGAAGAAGAAATAACAAACACCATAGGAAAAAAAAAATCAAATCCAAGTGCTTACCCATTTCATCAGAGTTTGGTTAACATTCTGAAAGGTTCTCTGAAAGGAGAGACCCATATTAGCCTAACTACCCTGGGAGTACATGAATTCTAGAACAATAATTATTGCTCTAAGGAAAGCATAAAGTTAAGCCAATGGGTCTATACTTAATGGACACATTTTAAAACTAACTTAGAAGTCAGCTGTTTCAAAGAGAATAGACCCACAAATTCCAAAACCCTTCAACAACAGTTTCCAGACTAACCTTGGAAGCAGAAAGCCTGTTTAGTCTATTATGTACAAAATATGGTAATATTCCAACTATCCTAATCAGAATTTCAATGGGGAAAGCCAAGTCAGTTTGGGAACAGTAAGAAGCATTACCTAGCCTAGTCTGGTAGGAAATGGCAGCAATCTCAAAACTCAAAGGCTAAGCGTAAGGACTTTGAGTTCAGGCCAGCCTGGGTTACATTCCAGTGACACACTTTGTCATCAAGTCAAAAAAGAGAAACAAGACAGGGACAGGAGGACTGCTGCAAGTTAAAGGACAGCGCTGATCTACATAGTTGAGTTCCAGGTCAGCAGGGCTGTGTATCAAGATCTCATTTCAAGAAAACCAACCAGGGCTGGAGAGATAGCCTAGCGGTTAAGAGCACTGACTGCTCTTGCAGAGGACCCAGGTTCGATCCCCAGGCACTAACATGGCGGCTAAAAGCCGTCTGTAACTCCAAATTCAAGCAGAATTCCAGTTCAGGGGAATCCAAGATCCTCTTCTGAACCTCCGGCGGCGTTGCACGACATGGTGCACAAAACTACATGCAGACAGTAATTCATACACATTCAAAAATACAATAAATTTTTTAAAAATTAAAAGAAATAAAAAGATAACCAACCATCCCAGGTTGGTGCGCCAACTTTAATCCTAACCTTGGGAGGCAGAGGCAGCAGAATCTTTGTGATCAAGGCCAGTCCTGGTCTACAGAGTAAGTTCCAGGAACGCTGGGGCTACAGGAGACCCTGTCTCGAAAAGGCAAAAAAAAAAAAAAAAAAAAAAAAAGAAACCAATTACAAACAACCAAACAAAAACCAAACACACACAGATAATGACACATACACTAGTGACTCACTGAGCCCCTGTCTCACAGTTCTCTAATGGTCCTGACTTGTGGAGCAAATGAATTTATTCTCCAGAATTAGAGACATACAGGTCTAGCTGTCTTCTCTAAGACCTTAGAGGCATGACCTGAAGGCCTGGGTAACGTTCAGGTAACATAAAAACTTTGGCCTTACATAAACTACTCTCACATGAAATCCTGAATAAAGCTACAGGGCTGTATCATCTTGGGATGGCAATCCTAACAGTTTGTACTATTCAGTATTTCCTGAGAAAGAGCAAACTTGTCACATCTCTGTTAACCAGTGACTAGACACACTGGTAGCTGAAAACATGGTTCTTCAAAAACACAAAAGGCTGGACAGATGGCTCAGCGGTTAAGAACACTGGTTGGGGCCCTGGAGAGATGGCCTAGCGGTTAGGAGCGCCGACGCTCTTGCAGAGGACCCGGGTCGATCCCCGGCACCAATGCGCCGAGAGCCGATCTGAAACTCCAATTCAGGAAACTCCAGTTCCAGGGGAAATCTGAGACTATAGGGTCTTGTGCATTGTAGGGAAGTGCTCCACCACTGATTTTATATTCCCAGACCGTTTTCATTTTAACTCAGCTGTTATAAATTACCTGGCCTTGAATTTATGATCTTCCTGAGTTGGCCTCCCAAATAGCTGGGATTTTAGGCCTGCACTATCAGTCCTGGCAAGTTGTGTTGGGTTTTTTTTTTTTTTTTTAATTTTTGTATGCATATGAATGTACTGTCTGCATGTAGGTTTGTGCACCCATGTCATGCAGTGCAGCAGAGGCCAGAAGAGGGTGTCGGATTCCCCTGGAACTGAAGTTAAAGACGGTTCTCAGCCGCCATGTGGGTGCTGGGGATCGAACCCGGGTCCTCTGCAAAGAGCAGTCAGCGCTCTTAACCACTAGGCCATCTCTCCAGCCCCATTGTTTTGTTTTTTGTGTGTGTTTGGAGACAGGGTCTCCCTGTAGCCCCAGCTGGCCTGGAACTCACTCTGTAGACCAGGCTGGCCTTAAGCTCCCTGCCTCTGCCTCCTGAGTGCTGGGATTAAAGGCGTGAGCCACCAGGCTTGGCAAGTTTTTTTTTTTTTTTTTGCCTTTTCGAGACAGGGTCTCCTGTAGCCCCAGCTGTCCTGGAACTTACTCTGTAGACCAGGCTGGCCTTGAACTCACAAAGATCTGCCTGCCTCTGCCTCCCAAGTGTTAGGATTAAAGGTTGGCGCCACCACACCTGGCTGGTTGGTTTCTTTTTTATTTTTTTTTAATTTTTTAAAAATTTATTTATTTTTGAATGTGTATGAATGTACTGTCTGCATGTAGGTTTGTGCACCCATGTCGTGCAACGCCGCGGAGGTTCAGAAGAGGGTCTTGGATTCCCCTGGAACTGGAGTTCTCTTGAATTGGAGTTACAGACGGTTTTCAGCCGCCATGTAGGTGCTGGGGATCGAACCTGGGTCCTCTGCAAGAGCAGTCAGTGCTCTTAACCGCTAGGCTATCTCTCCAGCCCCTGGTTGGTTTCTTGAAATGAGATCTTGATACACAGCCCTGGCTGACCTGGGCTCACTATGTAGATCAGGCTGCCTCTAACTTGCAGCAGTCCTCCTGTCCCTGTCTTGTTTCTCTTTTTTGACTTGATGACAAAGTGTGTCACTGTGTAACCCAGGCTGGCCTTGAACTCAAAGTCCTTTTACGTTAGCCTTCTGAGTTTTGAGATTGCTGCCATTTCCTACCAGACTAGGCTAGGTAATGCTTCTTACTGTTCCCAAACTGACTTGGCTTTCCCCATTGAAATTCTGATTAGGATAGTTGGAATATTACCATATTTTGTACATAATAGACTAAACAGGCTTTCTGCTTCCAAGGTTAGTCTGGAAACTGTTGTTGAAGGGTTTTGGAATTTGTGGGTCTATTCTCTTTGAAACAGCTGACTTCTAAGTTAGTTTTAAAATGTGTCCATTAAGTATAGACCCATTGGCTTAACTTTATGCTTTCCTTAGAGCAATAATTATTGTTCTAGAATTCATGTACTCCCAGGGTAGTTAGGCTAATATGGGTCTCTCCTTTCAGAGAACCTTTCAGAATGTTAACCAAACTCTGATGAAATGGGTAAGCACTTGGATTTGGATTTTTTTTTTTCCTAGTGGTGTTTTGTTATTTCTTCTCAGAGTTTTATAATTAAAGCCCTGTGGAAAGGAGTCTGAAGACTGAAGTGCTGAACGTGACTTGCTGGAGTTTGGATAGTTTGTCCCCAGCAAAATGTATGCTGAAATTTAATTTCTCATTCATAACAGTGTTAAAGATAGTAGCACCCTTTAGGGTTAGGTCAGGAAGTGCAGTTGGTGCCTTTCTTACACGAGCTGTAGCTCTAGTGGACTGGATTATTGCTTCAAGAGAGGTTGTTAAAGGGGCACTTGTGCTTTGTCTCTTGCTCCACCCACTTGCTCTCTTGTTTTCTGCCATAAATTGTAGCAATACAGAGCCTTCAGTGCACCATGCTCTTAGCTTTCTAGCCTCCAGAACTGTCAGCCAAACTAGCCTTTCCTATTCTGCTGTTAAAATAGTAGCAAACAGACTTAAGAGTACTAGGACTCAGAACTATTTAAGGAAAACCCTGACTTTAGGAGTAGCCAAATGTTTCACCGTTTCAAACCCAGGACAAAGTGTGCTTCCTCTGTTGTGGCCCTGGTGACCAGTACAGTCTTCTAATGACCTGCTTGCATGTTTGTGCACATGCAAACGTTAGCTTAAGATCAGGTTAGGTATGTGGTTTTTTTGTTTGTTTGTTTCGTTTTTTTGTCTTTTTGAGACAGGGTCTTCTCATAGTCCCAGCTGGCCTAGCCTGGTACTCACTATGTAGACCAATCTGACCTTGAACTCACAGAGATCTGCCTGCCTCTGCCTCCCAAGTGCTGGAATTAAAGGTGTGTGCCTTGGGATATGTTCTTAATTGCCGGATATTGATGCCTCTATTCAGGAGCTAGAGTTGCTCACTGCCTGCTCTGACACTCTAACCTCTACCCAGGGTCCTTTCCGCTCATCAGTGGCTTTTCCCTTTGCTGCTGTTAGAACTGGAGTTGTGACACATCAACCCAGGAAGTGAGCTGTGAGCTGGAAGTCAGATGGGGGTTTAGAAGATGCTCTGCTTCTCAGTCTCCAGATAGCTGGAGCAAATCTTTTAATTTCTGAGCCTCAGTTTGCTTATCTATAAAGTAGAATTACCACTCACCTTCCCATCTTCTTGTGAAGGTCAGAATCAGTTAATGAATGTAAAGAACTGTACCCAGCTAGTGGTCACCATCATCCTCACTGCTTTATCTAAGTGCAAAAGCAGTGTCAGCAGAAGTGAATGACAAGTCACTCCTCTAACTGGAGCACTCAGTAGAAACAGTTGCCATTCCCAGAACATTTGCCTCTATGGTTGTTGCTTGGTCCTGAGGCAGGTGGCTTCCTTTCTCCTTTGTGTATCTTGTGCTCTTTTTTTCCCTTGGGTAGTCTAAAGTGGTGGCATAACTTGCTGATGTTGGAACTGCCAGGATTTTTTTTTTTTTTTTTTTTTTTTTTTNTTGCCTCCTGAGGGCCCAGACTAAAGGTGTGTGCCACAAATGACTAGACAGCTAATAAATCTTATTTGTTTTTCATGCAAGTTTACAGAGTCACTCAAATTCCAACTGCTTCATTAATTACATGTTTTTCTAAAGGTTGAAGTCTCAAGGCAATTTAGGTAATACCAGACTGATCTCAGCTTTTAAAAAAAAGGTCAGGGTGGGTGTGTGGCTCATGGTCAAGTACCTGCCCAGCATGCTCAAAGTCCTGGGTTTCATTCCCAGCACTGGGGCGGAGGGGAGGGGAAGCAGGCAAATATCACAAATCAACAGAACCTAGCAAACCAGTCTGAAAACTATGATTCGTCAAGCTTGTGAATGTTTGTTAGGTCAGGAATGAAACCCAGGCGTCTCACAATCACCACAGCCGGCAGGGCTCCACACTAAGCCTGTCCCCAGCCCCAGCGAAGCTTGTTATGAATAAACCTTTTGTTTCTGGATAATAACAGGCAATTTGGAAATTTCATTTAGCAATAAAGGCAAATATTTCACCACAATCTACTATGAAAGACCTACTAGTCAAAACAAAGAAGTAATAATCAATTTTACCTTTAGGGGAAAAAAAGAGTTAACGAAAAATCACAATTTGAAACCAACTTCTAATATTTTCCATTATTATGTTTGTACAGTACTTTTGGAACATGTCTATCCAAAATAAATGTTAATATACCTGAATTAAGACCCTTAAGAATGAGTCAAGTAGTCAGAAGTTATTCAAATACATTCATAGGAATCATAATATCCAAGAAATTTGTTAGCATGTCAAACTGAAAGCCAAGGTTCAATTAGGTGAAGATTTGATTTCATGTCTGCCTACAAGACTTGGAAAGCCAATAAAAAAAGTCCAGCCCTCTTTGAGACACATGAGAGACACCTGGGAGTCCAGCAGCTACCCTGGACTTCTAGACTGTCACACGGAGGACCCGCCCAGAGGACTTAGCCCTTGAGACACTGAGGATCCAGTGTGAAACCAGAGCCCTACAGCTGTCACATGGTGATGACATTTGGAGAAGTGGCATCCTCATTCACTACACAAGTTCCGCAGAGCCCGCCCTGCAGCCTTCCTTTGCTTATCCCTCGGGAACCAGCCTCACTCTGCCTGCTCAAAGCCCAAAGCAACACTCTGGCAAGATGGCTTGGTAGTAAAGTACTTGCTGCCAAGACTGATGATTTGAGTTGAATCTCTGGGCCCCCAAAACTCTGACCTCCAAGTGTGTATGATGGCGCACGCACACGCGCACACACAGACACATTAACCCTATTACTTTCCTTTCTGTTCATTCCATTTCAACTACACGTCACTGCTATTGAAACGCTCCTGTCTCAGCTGCTCCCTGCCTGACATCCCCTCTGCCTGGTTCTCTTGTGTGTGAATTTCTCATCAACCTTTGTTTCCCATTTATATCTCAATGGTCCCCATCTTTAACCGTTTTTTGGTATTTTGAGACAGGGTCTCCCTGTAGCCCCAGCTGCCTGGATTCCCAGAGATCCGCCTGCCTCTGCCTCCCAACTGCTTGGGATTTAAAGGTTTGCACCACTACACTGGGCCAATATACTGAGTTTCTTTTTTTTTTTTTTAAAATTATTTATTTCTGTATGTGTAACGAATGTATTGTCTGCAAATGCAAGTTTGTGCACCAATGTCGTGCCATGGCCGCGGAGGTCAGAAGTGGGCGTCGGATTCACCCTGGAGCTGGAGTTCTCCTGGGTTTGGAGTTTCAGACGGTTCTCAGCCGCATGTGGGTGCCGGGGATCGAACCCGGGTCCTCTGCAAGCGGTCGGCGCTCTTAACCGCTAGGCCATCTCTCCAGCCCATGAGTTTCTAATAAATGGAAACCTTAGACAAAAGGCCATCTATATTTCCTTAGTAGTTCCTTAGTATGGTATACAAAATCAAAGAAAAATTAGCCAGCTCAATTCAGCCAGCTTGGCAATTTTTTAAAGAGCGTTGGAATTAATACAGCTATAAAAACCTCTGGGGGGAAAAATAGTCCGGTGTTGGTGGCGCACGCCTTTATCCCTAGCACTCAGGAGGCAAGGCAGGCAAATCTGAAGTTCAAGGCCTGCCAGATCTACAGAGTGAGTTCAGGCAGCTGGGGCTACAGGGACCTTCCAACCCCCCCAAAAAAAAAATCAATACAGGGAATCATATTTTTCCTAAATTCACATTTTGACTGTATTAACAATTTTGAGACTCATACAAAGATATGATCATACAAAGATATATCCCATGAAACGCCTGATGGGGATCCTCATTTTAAGTAAAATTCAAATAATGAATTTTCTACAAATCTGGGGGGAGGTATCCTGCCTAAACTGTCAGTTGGCTTATTAATGCTTCTTTGCTACTTACAAGGGTGTTCAATGGACACTGTGCCCCTCCACTTCTTTTTCCATACCCCATTATAAGTATAAGGCAAACAGAACAGTGATTGCTATACAAGAGGTTTCCTTGAACTGAAAAAGTCCTGACAGGGAGCCTAGCCTGATAGCATTCCTAGTCATCCTAGCTGAGGAGGCTGTAGCAGAAGCTCTTGTTTCAGGCCATTCTGGGCTATACAGAGAGATCCTGTCTCAAAAGTAAAACTTAAGATGCTAATCTCTGCTCTGTTAGGGCCCCTGTGAACCCCTAGATGGGAGCTTTCTCAGCTCTCAGCAGAGAAGCACGCTTATATAGCAGCTGGTGAGTAACACAGAAGCCCACAACTGCTCACAGAGAGTGAGAGACTGCAGAGTGCCTAGCCCCAAACAGGACACCCACACCAAGCTTCTGCCTTCCAACGCTCAGAGATCATTATGTGGAAGAGAGGGCAGAAAGAACTGTAAGAGCCAGAGATGATGCATGAAATACACATGGAACAACGATTTTCCAGACAGCTGGTTCAATTACTCATATAAACTCACAACACTGGTTGAGCAGCATGCACAAGTCCAGCACAAGCTCAAGCCAGGCAGAATACCAGCATTGACATGGGTAATGGATTAAAAAACCCAACCCTGGGCCAGGCATGGTAGTGCATGCCTGTAATCCAGCACTCGGAGCAGAGGCTGGCAGATCTCTGGTCTAGCAGTGAGCTCCAGGACCAGCTGGAGCTACAAGGGAGACCCTGTTTCAAAAGACCCAAACTCATGGGCTGGAGAGATGGCCTAGCGGTTAAGAGCGCCGACCGCTCTTGCAGAGGACCCGGGTTCGATCCCCAGCACCCACATGGCGGCTGAGAACCGTCTGAAACTCCAACTCCAGGAGAACTCCAGCTCCAGGGGAATCCGACGCCCACTTCTGACCTCCGCGGCATTGCACGACATGGGTGCACAAACTTGCATGCAGACAATACATTCGTACACATACAGAAATAAATAAAATTAAAAAAAAAAAAAAGAAACTCATATATTGGCCCAGTGTAGTGGTGCAAACCTTTAATCCCAGCAGTTGGGAGGCAGAGGCAGGCGGATCTCTGGGAATTCCAGGCCAGCTGGGGCTACAGGGAGACCCTGTCTCAAAAATACCAAAAAAAAAGGTTAAAGATGGACCATTGAGAGTATAACATGTGAACAAAGGCTGATGAGGAAATCCACACAAGAGAACCAGGCAGAGGGGATGTCAGGCAGGGAGCAGCTGAGACAGGAGCGTTTCAATAGCAGTGACGTGTAGTTGAAATGGAATGAACAGAAAGGAAAGTAATAGGGTTAATGTGTCTGTGTGTGCGCGTGTGCGTGCGCCATCATACACACTTGGAGGTCAGAGTTTTGGGGGCCCAGAGATTCAACTCAAATCATCAGTCTTGGCAGCAAGTACCTTTACCTACCAAGCCATCTTGCCAGAGTGTTGCTTTGGGCTTTGAGCAGGCAGAGTGAGGCTGGTTCCCGAGGGATAAGCAAAGGAAGGCTGCAGGGCGGGCTCTGCGGAACTTGTGTAGTGAATGAGGATGCCACTTCTCCAAATGTCATCACCATGTGACAGCTGTAGGGCTCTGGTTTCACACTGGATCCTCAGTGTCTCAAGGGCTAAGTCCTCTGGGCGGGTCCTCCGTGTGACAGTCTAGAAGTCCAGGGTAGCTGCTGGACTCCCAGGTGTCTCTCATGTGTCTCAAAGAGGGCTGGACTTTTTTTTATTGGCTTTCCAAGTCTTGTAGGCAGACATGAAATCAAATCTTCACCTAATTGAACCTTGGCTTTCAGTTTGACATGCTAACAAATTTCTTTGGAATATTATGATTCCCTATGAATGTATTTGAAATAACTTCTGACTACTGACTCATTCTTAAGGGTCTTAATTCAGGTATATTAACATTTATTTTGGATAGACATGTTCCAAAAGTACTGTACAAACATAATAATGGAAAATATTAGAAGTTGGTTTCAAATTGTGATTTTTCGTTAACTCTTTTTTTCCCCTAAAGGTAAAATTGATTATTACTTCTTTGTTTTGACTAGTAGGTCTTTCATAGTAGATTGTGGTGAAATATTTGCTTTTATGCTAAATGAAAGTCCAAATTGCTGTTATTATTCAGAAACAAGTTTATTTCATAAACAGCTTCTGTGGGGCTGTGGGACATGGCTTAGTGTGGAGCCCTTGCCGGCTGTGGGTGATTGTGAGACCCTGGGTTTCATTCCTGACACTACAAACATCAACAAGCTTGAACGAATCTAGTTTTCAGACTGTTGCTAGGTTCTAGTTGATTTGTATATTTCCTGCTTTCCCCTCCCCTTCCGCCCCAGTGCTGGGAATGAAACCCAGGACTTTGAGCATGCTGGGCAGGTACTTGACCATGAGCCACACACCCACCCTGACCTTTTTTTTAAAAGCTGAGATCAGTCTGGTATTACCTAAATTGCCTTGAGACTTCAACCTTTAGAAAAACATGTAATTAATGAAGCAGTTGGAATTTGAGTGACTCTGTAAACTTGCATGAAAAACAAATAAGATTTATTAGCTGTCTAGCTCATTGGTGGCACACACCTTTAGTCTGGGCCCTCAGGAGGCAAAGGCAGGAGGATCTTTCTAAGTTGGAGTTCAGCTCAGTCTACATATTGATTTCCAAGTCACACAGGGCTGCTTAATGAGACCCTGTCTCAAAAATAAGGAAGTTAAAAAAAAATAAGTAAAAGGAGAAAAATAAAGTTTAATTGCTTTCCTGATACATTGGTTGGTTGTTTTTTTTAATGTGTATGAATGTACTGTCAACACGTAGGTCTGTGCACCCGAGTCATGCAATGCCGCGGAGGTCAGAAGAGGGCATCCGATTCCCTTGGAACCGGAGTTACAGACAGTTCTCAGCCGCCATGTGGGTGCCGGTCCTCTGCAAGAGCAGTCGGGGCTCTTAACCACTAGGCCATCTCTCCTGATGAGCATTCTTTTTTTTTTGTCTTTTTGAGACAGGGTCTCTCTGTAGCCCCAGCTGTCCTGGAATTCACTCCGTAGACCAGCTGGCCTTGAACTCACAAAGATCTGCCTGCCTCTGCCTCCCAAGTGCTAGGATTAAAGGCGTGTGCCACCATGCCCCTGCCTGATGAACATTCTTAATGGGACCTCCTCTCTAACCTGGAAGAGTCAGGGTAGGCATAAAGCAGAGAGCCTTGAAGACCCTGGCAGGAATGAGGAGATACTGTTCATTACTTCCTAGTGGTTGGTTTGTTTTCCCTCTCCCCCTCCCCTCCCTCTCCTCCTCCCCCCTCCCTCCCTCCCCCTTTCTCTTCTCTGTCCTCTCCCCCTCCCCCTTTCCCTCCCTCTCCCTCTTCCTCTTCCTCTTCCTCTCTTCCATCTCCCTCTTCTCCCTCTCTCTTTCACTCAATAAAATACTCTTTGTTTTTGTGGCATTTTGTGCCTGGGGTAATGATTCTTCTTCCATTTCCCTTATAGCTGGCAGTTGGTATTTGAATAAGGTCTGGTCCATGGAGATGGAACTGGAAGTACTGGAGACTACGTCTCCTTATAAGGAAAGGAGTGTCCCCCTTTCTGCTGTCCAGGATGCAGGCACAACAACTGAAGGTCATTTGGCCATCAGAACTTTGAAATAACTTATGAATGGAAGCCTCTCATAAAGACACAAAGCAAAATAATGGGAACTGGGCTCTTTGTGACGCCCCAGAATCTCCATTACAGCTCTGGATTGCCTGATTCTGGATTTGTTTTATGTTAGAAAAAATAGTACCCCATAAAGTTCAGGGGTTTTGTTGTTACAGACAAATCTGGTGCTGTTGAGGAGAAGTGAGGTTAGTTAATCCAAGTAAGATGACAGTAGCTTGCAATGGAATGGTTTCAAAGGAGACAACTAAGTTGTTTGGTTTGGTTATTGTTTTTATTTTGAATTTTTTAAAATTTTATTTATTTATTTTTAAATTAAAAAAATTTTTTTTCATTTATTTTCGTATGTGTTTGAATGTACTGCCTGCATGCAGGTTTGTGCACCCATGTCGTGCAGTGCTGGGGAGGTCAGAAGAGGGTGTCAGATTCCCCTGGAACTGGAGTTCTCCTGGAATTGGAGTTACAGACGGTTCTCAGCCGCCATGTGGGTGCTGGGGATCTAACCCAGGTCCTCTGCAAGAGCAGTCAGTGCTCTTAACCACTAGGCCATCTCTCCAGCCCCTTATTTATTTTTTATGTGTATGAATGTACTGTCTGCATGTAGGTTTGTGCACCCATGTCGTGCAGTGCTGGGGAGGTCAGAAGAAGGTGTCAGATTTCCTTGGAACTGGAATTCTCCTGGAATTGTAGTTACAGACGGTTCTCAGCTGCCATATGGGTGCTGGGGATCGAACCCGGGTCCTCTGCAAGAGCAGTCAGCGCTCTTAACTGCTAGGCTATCTCTCCAGCCCCGATTATTATTTTTATTTTATGTGTATGAATGTGTTGCCTGCATGTACGTAAGTATACTACATGAGTAGTGCGTACAGAGGTCAGAAGAGGATGTCAGGTCCCAAGAACTAGAATTATAGGCCGTTATGAGCCACCATGTAGGTGCTGGGTATATGAATGCACCTGTATTGTACAATACCCTTGGAGGTCAGAAGAGGGTATCCAGTCCCCTGGAATTGGAGTTTCCGATGGTTGTTAGCCACCATGTGGGTGATAGTATTCAAACCCAGGTCCTCTGCAAGAGTAGCCAGTGCTTTTAACCAATGAGACATCTCTCCAGCCAGCCCAAAGCAGCAAATGCTCTTAACCACTGAGCTGTCTCTAGTCCCCTAGGACTAGCTTTTTTGTTTTGTTTTGTTTTGTTTTGTTTTGTTTTGTTTTGAGACAGAGTCTCCCTTTCTGGTCTAGAGCTGGCTATGTAGACCAAGCTGGCCTTGAACTCACAGAGATCCCGAGTGCTGGGATTAAAGGTGTGCACCACCACCATGCCTGGGACTAGCTTTTTATTGTGGTAAAATATAACGTTTGCTTTTTACATAAAAACTCAATAAAAAATTCGGAAAAACGTTTGCTGTTTAAACCATTTACAAATGCATAGTTAAAAAAACAAAAACAAAAAAAAACAAACAAAAAAAACAAAATGTATAGTTCACTTGGCACATGCCTTTAAGCCCAGCACTGGGAAAGCAGAGGGAGATGGATCTCTCTGAGTTCAAGGCCAGCCTGGTGTATATAAGAAGTTCCAGGCCAGCTGGGGCTACAGAGAGACCCTGTCTGAAAAAGACCAAAAAACAAACACCAAAAAAAACACAAATGCATAGTTCAGTAACATTAAAAACATTCATATTGTATACAGCCATCACCGCTGTCTGTCTCTAGAACTTTTATCTTTTCAAACAAACTCTGAAAGCTGATGAATGGTGTCATTTATCTATTTATAGTGTGTGTGTGTGTGTGTGTGTGTGTGTGTGTGTGTGTGTGTGAAAGTCAGGGAACAACTTTTGGGAGTTGGTTCTTGCCCTCCATTATTGAGGTAGTGTTTCTCTTATTTCTGCTGCTATGTTGAGTGCTCTAAGGTCAGTTGGTGACGCTTGACCTTGACCTTGTGGCCCACCCTTCTGTCTCTGCCTGTTTCATTGTAGGAGTGCTGGGAGTACAGATGTGTGCCATCACATCTGGGTTTTTGCTTGGGTTCTAGGGATTGAATTTGAGTTATCATGCTTGTACAGCTAGTGCTTTTACCTGAAGTCATCTTCACAGCCTTGATGAGGAATGCAATGCTCTTTGTGTGTGTGTGTGTGTGTGTGTGTGTGTGTAGGAAAGTTAAAGATGCCTCCACGGTTTCTGTACCTGGGTCACTTCCTGGTACTGCTGCTTAGAAAGGGGAGGAGCCGAAGCCGGGCGTGGTGGCGCACGCCTTTAATCCTAGCACTTGGGAGGCAGAGGCAGGCGGATCTTTGTGAGTTCAAGGCCAGCCTGGTCTACAGAGTGAATTCCAGGACAGCTGGGGCTACAGGGAGACCCTGTCTCGAAAAGACAAAAAAAAAAAAAAAANCAAAAAAAAAAAAAGAAAGGGGAGGAGCCATTAGATATCCAGAGTGGTTTTCAGTAGGTAGGTGGACATACACATTGCACATTGAGAGGTGAGAGCTGAGATCCATAATATGAAGGACTGTTAGCCGTGTTCTGATATTTGAAGCTAGAAAATTGGATGAGGTCATCAAGTGAGTGCAGGTGGAGAACAAGCAGGGCTTGCTTAGGGTCCTCCAGCATGTAAGTCAGCAGACAGCTAGGAGTTAGCCAGGGAGTTAGAATTAGAAGCAGCTGGAAAGCCAGGAGGGAACTGAATTCAATGTGGTGTCTTAGATGTCAAGCAGATCAGATGGTTCAAGGCAGAGAGGGAGACCCATCTTCTCAACACTGCTGCTGCAAGCTAGGCTTCTTCCCTGTTCAATCCCAAGACTTGCCACAGAATCACTAGTTATAACACCATTGGGTTAAAACTGACTGGGTGTGTCCTTGACAGGGGGTCATAAAGATCACTGTCTTGGTAAGGTAGCTTGTAATGCACTGGTTCAGGTTAGTCTTTTAGGTTTGCTTGTTGTGATAAATCTCTTGTGTTGCTCTGGCTAGCCATGAATTCCAGAATTCAGCCTCAGTGGTCCTCTCAACTCAGTATCTTGAAGTAGCCAAGACTGCAGGCATGTACCACCATGCCCAGATTTGAAATTGTCTGGATGGCAATGACAACCTTTTTTTTTTTAAGATTTACTTTTATTATTTGTAATTATGTGCATGTGCATTTGCATATGCTTGTGTGTGTGTGTGTGTGTGTGTGTGTGTGCTTATGAGAGCACTGTCTGAGGCCAGAGACATCAGATCCCCTAGAGCTAGAGTTAAAGGTGGTTGTGAGCCACCTGATGTTGGTGCTGGGATTTGACTCTGGTCAACTCTCTAGTCCCAGTGACACATTTAACAGAAAATATACTAAGATGAACAGAATTTCCTGAACTATAGTGGCTTTTAGACCATATCGTGTGTAATGACTTGGGGATATATTTATTTCTCCCCATACAAAACCACACTATGAATTTGCTTATGGTGAAAACTAGTATCTTGAATGGGAAAATTGTTCAAGAAAAGAGTCTTTGATCTACCATAATTAATGGATTTAGTTACCTTAACTAGCCTTTCCCTGGGTAATCTGTTTTTTGAGAAAGGGTCTCATTAAATTTTTAAAAAGATTTTAAAATTTTCCTTTTATTTCATGTGACTGCATGTGTTTAAGTGTACCCATGTCATGCACTGCCTGAGGAGGACAGAAGAAGGTGTTAGAGCCCCTGGAAATGGAGTTACAGACAGTTGTTTGCTGCCATGTGGATGCTGGGATTTGAACCTGGGTCTTCTGTAAGGATAACCAGTCTCTTAACCACTGAGCTATCTCTCCAGCCCCTTACATTAAAAAAAAATTATATAGTTTATTTATTTTAATTTTATATGTATGAGTATATTACCTGCATATATGTATATGTACCTGCATCATGCTATGCTCAGGGAAGAGGATGTTGGATCCTCTGGAACTAGAGTTTACAGATGGTTATTAACTGCCATATGGGTGCTGGGAATCAAACCTTGGTCCTCTTGCAAGAGCAGCTAGTGCTCTTAACCACTGAGCCATATCTTTAGCTCCTAGACAGGGTCTCTTGTAGCCAAGAATGACTTTGAACTCCTAATTCTCTTGCCTGTTCCTCCCAGGTGCAGGAATTACAGATGTGCATCACCATACCTGGCTCTTCCTTGGATGAGTTTTTACAATTATCATTAGTTATGTTAAAATTTATAGCAATGTAGGGGATGGGAGAGATGGCTCAGCAGTTAAGAGCACTGACTGATCTTGCAGAGGACCCAGGTTCAATTTCCAGCACCCACATGGTGGCTAACAACCATCTGTAACTCCAGTTCCAGGGATCCATGCCTTCTTCTGACCTCTGTGGGCATTGCACGATATGGTGTACTTACAGACATTCAGACAATATACTCATACACATTAAAATAATAATCATAAATAAATATTTTTTAAAAGATTTGTAGCAATGTGGATGAAGTATGCTTTTTTTTAATCCAATTTTTTTTTTAGTTTTATTTATTTCTGTATGTGTATGAATGTACTGTCTGCATGCAAGTCTGTGCACCCGTGTCGTGCAATGCCTCGGAGGTCAGAAGAGGGTCTCGGATTCCCCTGGAACTGGAGTTCTCCTGGAATTGGAGTTTCAGACGGTTCTCAGCCGCCATGTGGGTGCTGGGGATCGAACCCGGGTCCTCTGTAAGAGCGGTCGGCGCTCTTAACNGGCAGAGCTAATAGCTGATCTCAAAAAGGCCACTGATGAATAATGGACGGTGCTCTATTACAAAGCAAATGTCTCGTGGCTTTTAATGTGTTCAATAATTTAATTCATATACCAGAATTCAGAATTCAGATCATGAAGGACTAACAAAATGCTTTTGTTGGAGAGTCCTGATTTAAGCAAAATTGGCTTGTAAAGTATTATCTTCAAAAACATGACTCCAGTTCCATAACACCTCCTCAAAAAACTACTGAAGATTTTTTTTTTTTCTGAGACAGGGTCTCCCTGTAACCCCAGCTGTCCTGGAATTCGCTTGGTAGACCAGGCTGGCCTTGAACTTACAAAGATCCGCCTGCCTCTGCCTCCCAAGTGCTAGGATTAAAGGCGTGCACCACCACGCCCGGCTGGTAACATATGCTTTTAATTCGAGCACTCGGGTTGGCAGAGGCAGGTAGATCTACATAGCAAGTTCCAGACCAGCCAGGGATACATAGTGAAACCTTGCCTCAAAAACAAAAAGACTTTTTTTTTTTTTGGTCTTTTTAAGACAGGGTCTCCCTGCAGCCCCAGCTGTCCTGGAACTCACTCTGTAGACCAGGCTGGCCTTGAACTCACAAAGATTCACCTGCCTCTGCCTACCGAGTGCTGGGATTAAAGGCATGCGCCACCATGCCCAGCATTTTTTTTTTTCCGGTCTAAAAAGACTTTTTAATGTATTCAGCACATAATAGATGGAATGAGTTAAACTTGGGATCTTATGCATGTTATACAAGCATTCTGACACTGACCTGTAACCCCAACTCAATAATAAATTTTATGTAACTTTTTTTGGAAAGCAAACTACAAAACATATAATATCATCTAGGTTTTACTAAAATGTCCATAGATACCAGTTTGAGATATACAGGAAATACTAGAGTTGCTGGGTATATTTATTTAGGGATATTTAGTATTTTTTTTAGCTGACCCCCCCCTTCTAGTTAACAGTAAATATGTATTACAGTCATAAACAGTTTTGCACACCATAGTGTTTAGGCCATGGGCTAGGAGCTCAGAAACTGCTGTTCGTACTGGCACTACAGCAGCATGTCCAGGGGCAGAACGTAATGTTGTCTGAGTTGTTAGCATTTGGTTTTGGCTCTGCCATCTGAAGCATATGCTGGTTCTGTCGTCTTCCCTAAGTTCCTCCTCCTACACATAGCATGGTGTTTCTCTGATTGGAAATTCTGACCCCAAATAGGTTTGGGGGTTCTTCTGTTAAGTCTTTCGTTCACAGCCAGGGATTTTACCCAGGGGGTTGAAATCTGAGTCTTGCACACTGGGCAAGTGTTCCACTACTGTCTGTATCAGCCATCTTTTGTTACTTTTTTTTTTTTTTTGCATGCTGTTTCTGTAAGCTTGTTTTTCCCATTTTAATCCTATAGTATAATTTTCATAAGTACTTTCCATAGTCCATGCATGGTCTGTGCATTCTGTTTCTCTGGAGACACATTTAGGTCATATCTGGTCTGTTGGTTAGGTTATCGTGTAATGATTCTGGAATTATAAAGACAAGAGGCTGTGTTAGGAGTAAGGTTGAGAACACTTGAGAACAAAGGGAATGTGTAAGGTATATGTTTGGGAGAAATGATGGAATGGTTTTGGAATTTTAATAGAAACCCCAATCTGGTCAACTTCCTTTCACTTTGGACTTTGACTCTGATCAGAAATAAATGTGTGGATGACAGTTCACTTGTTCTTCCCTTGCTGGGGTTACAGGAGAAATGAAATGCTAAGTGAAGGTAAACGGAACAATGTACTCAGGTCAGTCAATTGTATTAACCTGAAAATTCATAAAGTATTTTGGGAGATGAGGTTGACTTGGCCATTCTACCTTCCAGTCTTATTCCATCTTAGGTATTAACTGTTGAATCGGGCCTGATCCTAGACAGAAATAACGAAAATGAAATTTCAAAATATAAAAGAAGACTATCTATTTTTATTTTATGTGTATGAATGTTTTCCTTGCATATATGATAAGTGTACCACATGTGTGCCTGGCACCTAGTTCCTACAGAGGCCAGAAGGAGCATTGGATCTCCTGGAACTGAAGTTACAGTTGGTTGTTAGCTGCCATGTCAGTCTTGGGAACCAAACTTGAGTCTTCTGCAAGAGCAGTAAGTACTCTTACTCCTGAGCCATCTCTTCAGACCTAAATTAAAATTATTATAATTTGCATAAAATATAAAATCACCAGGTGTCATGGCAGATACCTTTTATCCCAGGACTTGGGAGGGAGAGGCAGGTAGATCTCAGAGATCAAGGTAGGTCTGCATAGAGAGTTCCAAGATAACTGGGGCTACAGGGACACCCTATCTCAAAAACAAAATGAAACAAAAGAAACCAGCAGAAATCACTATGGCACATGCCTATAATCTCAGCACCTGAGAGGTGGAAGCAGAGGTGGAAGCAGGACAATCTGGAGCTCAGTCACCCTCGGCTCTGGCCGTGAGGGCAGTCTGGGCGCCATGAGTTACTAACAAAGAACAAACGGGCTGGAGAGATGGCTCAGTGGTTAAGAGTACTGCTTGCTCTTGTAGCTAACCCAGGTTTGGTTCCCAGCACCCTTGTGGAACCTAAGGACTGCTTGTAATTCCAGTTCCAGGGGATCTGGTGCCCTCTTCTGGCCTTTGATACACACAAAAAAGAAAGGACATTCTGGACATGTACAGCAGGTACTATGTACACACTATAAGGGAATAGAAAGGGCTACATGCTCTGGTGTTATGTTTTGAGACAGGGTCTCACTGTGTAGCCCATGGTGGCATCAAACATGTGGTCCTCTTGCTTTAGCCTTCTCAGAACTAGGATTACAGGCCCCTACCGTGGTACTTGCTTTACAGTGTTACTTTCTTCTCCGTCAGGGATTCCCAGTAAATAGTGTTCCCTTTCAGTAGGTTCTTGCTGGTTGTCTGCTGGCCAGAGTTCCTACTCTTCAGTACCTATCCACTACTGTTTTTTTTTAAATTATTTTTATTTTATGTGTATAAGTGTATTGCCTGCATATAGGTAGGTGCACCCATGTTGTGCAATGCCCATGGAGGTCAGAAGAGGACGTTAGATTACCCTGGATCTGGAGTAGCAAACAATTGTTAACTGCCATATGGGTGCTGGGAATCAAACCTAGGTCCTCTGCAAAAGCAGCCAGTGTTCTTAACCACTGACCTATCTATCTCTCAACTGCTCCACTACTATTTTTATATCCCGGATCTTGTCATAGGGAGACAGGGCAGTTTGGTGGTTAGAAACACAGCTTTTTAGAGTCAGACCTAGTTGCAGATCCCCACTTAAATTTACTTAACATTAAGCAAGCTTCTCCCTCTTTTTAAAGAAAGATTTTTCTTTTATGTGTATGAGTGTTTTGCCTGCATATATTTTTAAATATATTTTAAATTTTTATTTATTTTTTATGTGTATGAATGTACTGTCTGCATGTAGGTCTGTGCACTCGTGTCGTGCAATGCCACAGAGGTCAGAAGAGGGTCTCAGATTCCCCTGGAATTGGAGTTACAGACGGTTCTCAGCCACCATATGGGTGCTGAGGATCGAACCCGGGTCCTCTGCAAGAGCAGTTGGCACTCTTAACAACTAGGCTATCTCTCCAGCCCCCAACCTGCATATATTTAAGTACTCAATCTGTGTACAGTGCCCGACGATGCCAGAAGAGGATGCTAGATCCCCCTGGAACTAGAGTTACCAATAGTTATGAATGAGCTGCCATGTGGGTCCTGGGAATTAAACTTGTGCCCTCTACAAAAGCAGTGAGTGTTCTTACTACTGAACCATCACTCCAGCCCCAAGAAGGTTTATCTACTTAAATCTCTTCTGTCATCTGTAAAATGGGCACAGTGCTCACACCCCACAAAAGTTACTTTGCCATGTGTAGTATCTTTGGTGTGGGTTAAAATGGTAGATGTTAGTCGGGCTTCACTGCTAATTTTTTTTAATTTTATTTATTTATGTATGTGTATGAATGTACTGTCTGCATCACTGCTATTTTTAAATTTAAGTGCCTGCCCTTAACTGTTCTACTCATCTGTTCACTGGCCTATCCATTCTGAAACTTCATTTGCTTTAAGTTCAGAAAACTTCTTTGTGAACAAAAAGAGAGTTATCACCCTTAGACACACTCTTCCAAATTTATGTGAGGAAGATCCTCAGACTGGCTCATCCCTGAGTTGAGGAGGGTGGGGTCTGCTATGGGGTTTAGGAGTTGAGCCAAGAAGTGAGGTCTAGACAAAGGGTGGACAGAGACCGGCTGACAGACGAGCTCTGTCCTCTCCAGAAGAGGACATCTCTTATCTGGGGACATTGTGGAGTAAGTGATCACTGAAACAGCTGTTTCCAAGGCCAAGGATAACTACTTGTTTGATTGGCCTTTAATAAATGATTTACATATTTTGTCACAGTCATAATTGTCAAGTCATGCCTTGCACATCGTGGGAAGGAGGAGGGGGGTATATTGCAGCTAAACTCTTTATTATCACCGGTTCTTATAGAGAAGAAACATAGATTAAATGACTCATCTAAGGTCAGGCATATAATAAACAGCAGAGAAAACATACTGACACTGCCTCGTAAAACTGTCTGGGGTCTCTTCCTCATTTGTTCCTGCAGCAACACTCTCTCCCTCCACCTTTCCACCATTGCTACAAGGGGGCTCCATACCCCATATCCCAAACCCTGCACTTCTGTGATCCAGACTAGCATTGTTAGGAGCTTCCTATTCTAGACCCTGCTTGGCTTCAGAGTGGGGAGGGGTAGCTCTCTTCCTTGGTCCTATCCTCAGAGAGCCTTTTCCTCAGCACCTGCCAGGCAGTTTCATTCTCCAGTTGCACCTGACCTTGTGTGTCTATTTATGGTCTTGTTGTCTCTCCTAGCCCAGATAGTATGTAACCCTTGTGACCATAAGGACTTTCTCATTCTCCTTCTTGTGCTTTGTACATATTAGGGATTCACTTATTCTGTGTTTGTGGCAAGAATGAGGGAGTCGTTTTTTTTTTTGGTCAGAAGCTGTGAGAATGTGACCCCAGAGCAAATGGTATGTGGTATCTTCCCATCTCTGCTTCCCATCCCATAGACTGCCAAGAGGCCAAGGAAGAGAGGAGGAAGAGCCTGTCCCCAAGGAGTGAGCTCTGCTCCTCCAAGTCCGCATCGCAGGGAGCCTCAGGACACCCTCAGTCAGTGCTAGTTACTGAATTTCTAGGCTGGGTGTGGTGGCATACGCCTTTAATTCCAGCACTTGGGACATAGAGACAAATGAGTCTCTGTGAGTTCAAGGCCAGCTTGGTCTACATAGTAAGACCCTGTCTTGAATAAACAAGCAAAAAAACCCAACAGGCTGGAGAGATGGCTTAGTTAAAAGCACTGGGTGCTCTTGCAGGGGACCCAGGCTCAGTTCCCAGCATTCACATGGTAGCTAACAACTATCCTTAACTCCAATTCCAGAGGATCTGGCATCCTTTTCTAGCCTCTGCAGATGCTACATGACATGGATTTATACTTACATTCAGGCAAAACATACATACACATAAAATAGAAAAATAAAAATAAAAGACACAGAAAATCATAGAGAACACTTGACAGCCACAGTTAAGTCAAGAAGAAAACATGATTGAGAATAATGCTACATTTCTTAAATGCCAGCTGCTCTGGAGGCAGAGGTATGAGGATTACAAATTTGCCAGGTATGGTGGGGCACGCCTTTAATCCTAGCACTTGGGAGGCAGAGGCAGGCAGATCTCTGTGGGTTCAAGGCCAGCCTGGTCTACAGAGTGAGCTCCAGGCCAGCTGGGACTAAAGGGAGACCCTGTCTCAAAAGAGAAACAAAAAAAAACAAGTTCAAGGCTAGCCTGGGTAATTTAGTGAAACCCCATCTCAAAATAGAAAGTTTTTAAGGGCTGAGGATGTTAGCTCAGTGGCAGAGTGCTTGCTTAGAATGCTTGAGGCCCTGGGATCAATCTTCAGTACTACCAAAAAAACTTAAGAAAGGAAAGACAAGGCAACAGGGAGCAAGAAAGAGAATAGCTGATCCAGAAGTCTCCAGATAATTGTACTTTCATATCTCTTTTTGGTCTTTTCCAGACAGGGTCTCCCTGTAGCCCCAGCTGTCCTGGAACTCACTCTGTAGACCAGGCTGGCCTTGAACTCACAAAGATCAGCCTGGCTCTGTTTCCCAAGTGCTAGGATTAAAAAGGCGTGCACCACCATGCCCAGCACACTTTCACATCTTAAAATGTTCGTAGTGCACAGTATTTGTAAAACTATATTAGTGCTGTACATTAGTATCTATTGTGAATGTGTAGTAGGCTTTTGGTATCTGGTTTTGTATCTGGGTTGTTTTTTATTTTTTGAAACAGGGCCTTACTTTTGTAGCCCAGGCTACCTTCTTGCTGTATATCTTGAACTCAGGATGTACCAAGTTCTAGGATTATAGGCATAGGAACATAGATCACCATACATGCCAAATTTATTATTTTCAAAAAACAAATTTCTTACTTGAATTATTAACCAACTAGTTACTGACAGGAATCAGGCTAGTGGGTTTCTGCCCTACTGATAGAATTGTCTAACTATGTTTTGTTGACTCCTAGAAGTCTGGTCTGTCTGTCTGTCAGCTTTGTTTCGTAAGACTGGAAATTTGACATGCAACTATGTTAATAACAGTATTAGCACAGTACTAAAACAACCAGTATCTTTGGATTCCATTTCCAGTGGAATGTTTTCTTGTAGGTCAAACCAACCTTTTAAAGTTTTTTTTTTTTTTTTGTCTTTTTGAGACAGGATCTCCCTGTAGCCCCAGCTGTCCTGGAACTCACTCTGTAAATCAGGCTGGCTTTGAACTCACAAAGATCCGCCTGCCTCCGCCTCCCAAGTGCTAGGATTAAAGGCTTGAGCCACCATATCCAGCCTAAGCCCCAGGATTTTTAAGCACCAAGTATCAAGTCCCAAATATAAGAATACAGGCAGGTCCCTCTAAAGGGTGGGAACTCTTTCACATTGAACAATTTTATGATTCTAGATGTGTTGGTAGTTGAAAATTTATTGCACTACTCTATGCACAGTCCACAGCCTAAAATTCCCTGGCGCTCTTGTTTTTGCAGGTGCTGGGGCGATGTTTCTTGACAGTGGTGCAAGTCCATTTCCAGTTTTTGACTCACGCATTGCAGAAAGTCCAGCCAGTGGCTCACTCTTGCTTTGCCGAGGTAGTCGTGCCAGAAAAAAAGAACATCGGCAGCGGCAGCAGTGGCTTATCTGGCACGGGCCATGCACCTGAACTGGAGGAAGCTGTGCGATCCTGGCGGGGGGCTGCTGAGGTAACTGACTTGTGAAGATCTGGCTCTGTTCAAGTAGGAGAAGCTGTGCAGAAGAGCCATTTTCTTTAGAAGCTCAGGTTGTAAATTCTTATCACAAGCTTGCTTATTTCATGTAATAGCAAATGTCTTTTTAAGAATGCCTGTTTGATGGGACACCAGTGCTAAGCACTAAAATGATGCCTATGGGGAGAGGCTTATAAAAACAGGGTGGGGGTGGGGGGTGGAGATGTCTGAAACCAAGAGGAAAGGCTCTGCTTCTGAATGAGAGTGGTTCAGGAAACTCCAGAGAAGGGGAGTAGAGGAGAAAGATGGCCGCTTAAGCCAGGAATGACAGGGTGGAGCTGGCTGGGAGGGTAAGTATTCATCCAGGTAGACTAGAAGAACTGTTTGGCAAGATGGACCCAAATACTGGGATTTTAGGCATGGGCACCATGACTGGTTTATGTGGTGCTAGGGATTGGACCCAGGACTTCGTGTATCTCAGGCAGGCACTTTACAAACTGAGCTATATCCTCAGCCGTGTTTGAGGGTTGTTTTCTTTTCCTTTCCCCTCCCCTCCCCTCCCCTCTCCTCTCCTGTCCTCTCTTCTCTTTTCATTTGTTCTTCTCTTTCTCTCTCTCTTTGAGGTAGGATCTCCCTGTAGTCCTAGCTGGATGGAAACTCCCACTGTAGCTGGTCTCAGTCTTATAGAGATCTGCCTGCCTCACTGGCCAAGTGCTAGGATTAAAGGTGTGCACCATGCCTGCCTTGTTTTTGTTACTTTTTGGTTTTATTTATTTATTTATTTATTTATTTTTTTGGGGGGGTATTTTTTAGACAGGGTCTCCCTTTAGTCCCAGCTGGCCTGGAGCTCCCTCTGTAGACCAAGCTGGCCTTGAACTCACAGAGATCTGCCTGCCTCTGCCACCTGAGTGCTGGGATTAAAGGCATATGCCACCACGCCTGACACTAAAGACGGTTCTTAGCTGCCATGTGGGGGCTGGGAGTTGAACCTCGGTCCTCTGTAAGAGCAGTCAGTGCTCTTAACCGCTGAGCCACCTCTCCAGCCCCATTTTTGTTACTTTTTAAAAGATTTATTTTATTAGCCGGGCGTGGTGGCGTACGCCTTTAATCCTAGCACTTGGGAGGCAGAGGCAGGCGGATCTTTGTGAGTTCAAGGCCAGCCTGGTCTACAGACTGAGTTCCAGGACAGCTGGGGCTACAGGGAGAACCTGTCTCGAAAAGACCAAAAAAAAAAAAAAGATTTATTTTTTTTTTAATTAAAAAAATTTTTTTTTTAATTTTTTATTTATTTCTGTATGTGTATGAATGTACTGTCTGCATTCAGGTCTGTACACCCGTGTCATGCAATGCCGCGGAGGTCAGAAGAAGGCGTCAGATTCCCCTGGAACTGGAGTTCTCCTGGAATTGGAGTTTCAGACGGTTCTTGGCCGCCATGTGGGTGCTGGGGATCATACCCAGGTCCTCTGCAAGAGCGGTCGGTGCTCTTAACCGCTAGGCCATCTCTCCAGCCCTATTTTATTTTTTTAAATATATTTTTACATTTATTTATTTTATTTTGTATGTGTATGAGTGTACTGTCTGCATGTAGGACCTGGGTCCTCTGCAAGAGCAGTTGGCACTCTTAACTGCTAGGCCATCTCTCCAGCCCTGAGACAAGGTCTCTTTAGCCCCAGCTGGCCTGGAACTCTCTCTGTAGACAAGGCTGGCCTTGAATTCACAGAGATCCTCCTGCCTCTGCCTCTTGAGTGCTGGGATTAAAGGTGTGCACCACCAAGCCACAATTGCTTTTTGTTTCTGTTTTTATTTTGAGACAGGGTCTCCCTATACCCCCAGCTGGCCCAGAACTCCTGGAACTTACTGTAGACCAGGCTGGCCTTGGCCTTGCATTCCCAGAGATCCCCCTGCCTCTGCCAGCCTAGTGCTGGGATTAAGCCTTGCAGTTCTTTTGTAGCCATCTCATTCTCTTAAAATATTTGGAATCTTAAAAAAAAAATTTGGACTCTTTTTCATTCTTGCTCTGAAACCTTGAAGACTAGAGTTTGGATGTCAGAACCGAGCTAGACCTAGCCCTGCACATCTGTAACCCCAGTAGAGTGGAGCAGAGACAGAGGAAGCACTAGGGCTTGTTGGCTGTCAGCCTAGCTTAATGAACTCCAGGTTCAGGGAGAGACAGTGCCTCAGAGGAGTAAGGTGAAACATGATAAAGGAGGATACCTAATGCCCTCCTCTAGCCTGTGAGTGTACACACACACACACACACACACACACACACAAATAAACAAAAAAGTTAAGAAAAATATTCCTGCCAGGCATGGTGGTACATGTAGCCTTTAATCCCAGCACTCAGGAGGCAGAGGCAAGTGGATCTCTGTGAGTTCAAGGCCAGCCGGTCTACATAGTGAGTTCTAAGACAAAAAAGAAATGAAAAAAATTCCTAAGTAAGACAGACTCAGAAAGGCAAATAGAGCATATTTCATCTCCTACGTGGAACCTAGATTTAAGTTTCCACTCCCCTCCTCCCCCATATCTGTGTTTATGTGATGAAACTAGGAAGAGAACCACAAGAGGGTAAGGTGAGATTTTGAGAGGAGGAAAGAAAGTGCACGTGACCTGAAAGCAAAAGGGAGCAAGGAGGAGGTGAGAAGTGAGCAGCAAGAGGGGCGGGGTGGTGCCTAGGGCCGGAGAGGGCAGTGAGCGGCTAGCATGCAGCGTGGGGCAGAGGTGTGGGGAGCTAGCCACAAACCCAGCTTCATGAACACCATTGTAAGTATGATGTCACGGTGACAATGATGTCATATTTGATACTACATAAGAGTAAGGATGAGGTCACAGTAAGAATGAAAAAAAAACTTACGAAACAAATGGAAAGACTCTTAGCTGGTGTGACTGCCGAGATCCTCATTTGCCAGTTATTTGCATGGGATTTGAGAGGTGCTCTTGTTGATCTATTTGAAACATAAAGTCTTTCATCTTTTGAAAGATCAGCTGCTTCCCTGCACAGCTCCTCTTGCCGTAGAGAAGTGTGAATGGGATGCAGTGGCATGGCGATCAGAGATCGGGAGGGAATGCCAGTGAGCTGTGAGCATTCTCCTCTAGGGACTTCTGGCTCCCACACAACCTCATGGCTGAGGGCTTGACGTAGATGTGGGCTGTAGGCTGTCCCTAGCCTGTCTAGCTTGCAGTTTCTCTAATCACTCTAGCATGGCATTCTCTAGTACTTTTCTACAATTAGAATGGAAATTTAAGTGTAAACAATTCAGAGGTAGCTCTTGGGCTGGCAAGGATGCTCATTGGGTAAAGGCACTTGCCACCAAGCCTGATGGGTTCAGTCCTAGGAACCCACATGGGGAAAGGAGAGCACCAACCCCTGCAAGTTGGCCCCTGGCTGCCACAAGTGTGTCCACATAGCTCTGAACTGAGCTGCAGATACCTTGAAATCAGATCCACTGCTCACAGTGACATCAACACAGGAGCCAGGGACTCACCCCTTGACTCCACCTTTTGTTTTTTTTTGGTGGTGGGGGGGTTGAGTCAGGGTTTTCCTCTAGACCCAGTGGCCTGGAACTTGCTATCTGTGTAGCCTCAGGCTAGCCTTGAATTCACAGCATTCCTTCTGCCTCTACCTCTGCCTCTGCCTCCTGAGTGCTGGGACTAAATGTGCACCACCACCATCAGCCTTTGACTACACCCTTTGGGTCAAACTTTTTATTTATTTATTTATTTATTTATTTATTTATTTATTTGCGTATGAATGTACTGTCTGCATGTAGGTCTGTGCACCTGTGTCGTGCAATGCCGCAGAGGTCAGAAGAGGGTGTCGGATTCCTCTGGAACTGGAGTTAAAGACAGTTCTCAGCCGCCATGTGGGTGCTGGGAATTGAACCCGGATCCTCTGCAAGAGCAGTCGGTGCTCTTAACTGCTAGGCCATCTCTGCAGCCCCGGGTCAAACTTTTAAATATGGATTTTCAGGTTTTAGCATTGTACCGCTTCTCATTTGATTACATTTCCGTTTTATGCTGTTCACTGCCCTACTGTCACTTTCTTTTCCCTGCTTGCTGTCTGTTCGGATCTCTTTCATGTAAACACTTTCCTCAAAAGGACCCTAAATGCCAGTTGTTGGCTGAGTTGGGTTTGGACCTGCAGGCTTCCCTTTTGACTGTGTGTATGGGTTTAGACCTTTGTCACCTCATCACTCTCTGCCCTGGTTTCTAGGCTCCAGCCTCTTGACTGTTTTTTCCCATTCAGAAGCTTCAGTGCTCCCCCTGCTGGCCTACTTGATGATGAGCACCCACCCACATAAGGTGTGTGAGCAATGATGCCTTGACCTCCTTACCCTGGTCTTTCCCCCACCCACGTCAGTCTGCTCAGTGCCTTTCTGGTCTCTGCTTCTTTCTAGTGCGCCTTCCCCACACCACATTGAGAAATGGAATCCCTGCTGCAGTCTATTCCTGCCTCGGTCCACTTCCTACTCACCTTTTCCTTCCTTCATGACAGAAGAGATGCCCTGTTTTTCAGTCTAGACCCACCCTGGCAGCATCCTTTTCCCCATCCTCAAGGAACTGGCTTCTGGGGTAGGACCTAGTGTTTTTTCTCAACATTGGCAGCTTCCAGTAGAGGTCTGCCCTGCACCGCCCTGGCTCTCTGCTCTCTTCCAGTAGAGGTCTGCCCTGCACCGCCCTGGCTCTCTGCTCTCTTCCAGTAGAGGTCTGCCCTGCACCGCCCTGGCTCTCTGCTCTCTTCCAGTAGAGGTCTGCCCTGCACCGCCCTGGCTCTCTGCTCTCTTCCAGTAGAGGTCTGCCCTGCACCGCCCTGGCTCTCTGCTCTCTTCCAGTAGAAGTCTGCCCTGCACCGCCCTGGCTCTCTGCTCTCTTCCAGTAGAAGTCTGCCCTGCACCGCCCTGGCTCTCTGCTCTCTTCCAGTAGAGGTCTGCCCTGCACCGCGCTGTCTCTCTGCTCTCTTCTAATAGAAGTCTGCCCTGCACCGCCCTGGCTCTCTGCTCTCTTCCAGTAGAGGTCTGCCCTGCACCGCCCTGGCTCTCTGCTCTCTTCCAGTAGAAGTCTGCCCTGCACCGCCCTGGCTCTCTGCTCTCTTCCAGTAGAGGTCTGCCCTGCACCGCGCTGTCTCTCTGCTCTCTTCTAATAGAAGTCTGCCCTGCACCGCGCTGTCTCTCTGCTCTCTTACAGGCATGGTCTTTTTCTCACCCTCTTTATTGATTCTAAAAGTAATACTTTCTCTGTTTTCTGCTCAAATCACATAAAATGTTCACCTTTTACTGAAAATCATTACGAAGTGCTTGAAGCATGTAAATCATGTCACAAGTTAGAGATGATGCACTGGATAAGTGTTTGCATGAAAGTATGACAACATGAAGTTGTTCGAGAAGTGATCTCAGAAAAGCTGTCCTCTCATGTCCCTGAATATATGTAAAAAACATGGAAAGTTTTTTTAAGTTTTAGAAAAGTTGGCTTCTTTCGTCTGAGCTGCCTTCTCTTCACTTGGTTTACCAGCCTCTCCTCAGTCCAGCTTCTGAATGTGAGTTTACCAAAGTTCAGTAGTGGGCTCCTTTCTCCCTAGGGGATCTCAGTCCATCTTTGAGTCTTAGATTACTCTCCTGAGGGATGCCTCAGATGTATGTGACACCAGCTTCCTGTGTGGGCTCTAGGCCCTGGAAACCAGCACTGCTTCTTGGAGGTTCCCAAGTGGTTCTGTTTTGGTTTCTCACTCACCGTTTCTCCCCAGATCATCCTCATGCTGGTAAGCGGTGCCATCCTGGGATAGGCCATGCATTTGAGAACTGAGCTCTTTCAGTTTTTCTGTCAATATCTGCCCCCAGTCAAGATCCCAAGCCTCGTAGGTCTCCCCTCCGGATATGGTCATGTGCTGTCACTGCCCTACTTTGGGAGGCATTACTTCTCTGGTCTGATTTCTTCCTTTCTTGCCTTGTTATTCTCATTTTAAAACCATGTTTCACTGCTTCTCATTTTGTTAGGGTAAGGTGTGGATACCTCACTATGACCTGCATGGTTCTGCTCTGTGTGACACCTGCTTTGATGGCCACTTTCCTGTTTGTCATTGAACTGTCTGTGTTCATTGGATGTATTTCACTCCTCACCTTGGATCCTAGCCTGTATTAGGACTTATCTGTGGCCTTGACATACATGTGGCTTCATTGATTACCTTCTCCATTTTCAACCTAAATGCCTCTTTTTATGAGACAGGTTCTTGCTTTGTAACCAGTTTGTTTTGAAAGTCCAGTTCTCTGGGTTTAGCCTTCTCAGGCCCAGGGCCGCCATGCTGGCCCTGACTGCCTCTTTCTCAGTACCTGTTTTTTTCCTACTGTGTACTTTTTCCCCTCAATGTTTTTCTCCCTTTAAAAATTGGGGTTGTTTATCTTTGGGCTGATAAGGCCATCATCTCCAGGATGGCAGGGACCAGGTTTATGCTCTACGGGGGTATCTGTCACTAGCTAATGGAGAATACCCTTTGTGCTAAATATTTCACTGGAAGATTCTTAGAGTCAAATGGTTTTAAATTGTGAGACTACCAGGGTTCAGGGAACAGTTAGAATTGCATGATACATAACTTGTGAAACTGTGGCCCAGCTGCAAAGCACCAAAGTTGATGGTTGTTTTCCTATAGTCTTAGGAGTTTTGTAAATATTAGCATTCCTACCCTGACCTCAAAGAACAAAGATTAACTGCTAGAAATGTTATTTGGCTGGGCATATGTAATGTGGCACAAGCCTGTAATCCCAGCATTGATGAGGCCAAGGCATGAAGATTATATATAAACTTGAGGCCTGATTTACATGGCAAGACTGCCTCCACAAAAATCCGAGAATTTAAGCTTACAAAATTTTGGGCTACTGACTTTGTAATGTGAACAATCCAGAACCTGTGGTCTGTATCTGAGGTTTAGATAGTTTCATTTTAGCTGTAGCATTTGTTCCTGATACTCTTTTCATTTTTGCTAGTAACTATAGCATGCTCCTTACCTACTCATTACTATTTATGCTTTAGGCAACATCTAGATTAAGAGAAAGAGGCTGTGATGGACGCCTGGCGGGAATTGAAGTCCAACAACTCTTTTGTTCTCAAAGTGCAGCAATTCCTGAGCACCAGCTAAAAGAACTGAATATGAAAATCGACAGTGCTTTGCAGGTAAATTTTTCAAAGCTGGCATATGGATACCTAAATGAGTCTGCCAAAGGAGAGAATTAAAATTCTGATGTTAGACCAGTTCAAAAGGGCAATAAAGGCCGGGTGTGGTGGCGCACGCCTTTAATCCTAGCACTCGGGAGGCAGAGGCAGGCTAATCTTTGTGAGTTCAAGGCCAGCTTGGTCTACAGAGTGAGTTCCAGGACAGCTGGGGCTACAGGGAGACCCTGTCTCGAAAAGAGCAAAAAAAAAATTAAAAAAAAAAAAAGGGCAATAAAGTAGCAGTTGTCTTCCAGTTTTTTATAGCTGTAGAACATTTTTCTTTCTTTAGAATTCTTTTTACTGAATTTTTGTGTATTTCATATAGAACATCTCAATCACCTTTATACCCCCTTCTCCATTGGCACCTTCCCATAACCCCCAGTAGAACATGTTTTAAGATTTTAATTAATTAATTAATTGATTGATTAATTAATTAATTTTGGGGTATTTTTGAAACAGGGTCTCCCTTTAGTCCCAGCTAGCCTGGAACTCGCTATGTAGGCCAAGCTGGCCTTGAACTTACAGAGATCCACCTGCCTCTGCCTCCGAGTGCTGGGATTAAAGACATGCACCACCACACCTGGCAATCTTATTTTTGTTTTATGTGTATTAATGTTTGCCTGCATGTGTGTATATGTACCACATGTGTATCTGGTGCTAGAATGAGGCCAAAAGGGGGCATTAGAGCTCTTGAACTTGAGTTACAGAAGGTTTTGAGCCACCATGTAGGTTCTGGGACTCAAACCTGGGTCCTCTGCAAGAGCAGCCAGTACTGTTAACCATTAAGCCATCTCTCCAGGGCACCTCCCCAACCCCCTGCCATTTTAAAGATTTATTTTTCATTTTTTACTTACAGTATTTTCATTCTTTGAGAATTTTATACATGTGTACAATATACTATCATATTCTCCCCCCACTGCTCAACTAACTTCTAAAGATCTACTCCATATCACTCAACTGTAGAAATTTAAAATTCCCATTTTCATTGGATTTTGTCATTTTCTAATGTGCTGTATAATCTTGATTCTTGAAAAACATTATTTGCAGGCATATAAGATAGCTTTGGAAAGTCTAGGTCACTGTGAATATGCAATGAAAGCTGGCTTCCACCTGAATCCAAAGGCCATCGAAGCAAGTTTGCAGGTATGCTTTCCTACCTGGTGACTCTAGGAGGTGTGGGAGTTTACTCTGTCCTGTGTAAACCAGTTGTTTTGTCAGATGATCTATGGGTCACCTCCCCTATTTTATCTAAACCTTTTCCAGGGCTGCTGCAGTGAGGCGGAAGCCCAGCAGACAGGCCGGAGGCAGACACCCCCACAGCCCATGCAGTGTGAGCTTCCCACTGTGCCTGTGCAGATAGGATCACACTTCTTGAAGGGGGTCTCCTTTAACGAGTCGGCTGCTGACAATCTGAAGCTTAAGACGGTACCTTTCTGTGCAGTTCTTTAGGTTTTAGTAACTGAGTGTGAACCTAGAAGTTGAATTTTTTTTTTTTTTTTTTTTTTTTTGAGACAGGGTCTCCTTATAGCCCCAGCTGGCCTGGAACTCACTCTGTAGAGAAATTGAATTCTTAAGGGAAACTCAAGGGTTTGTGAAGAAGGTAGATTAAAAAACAAAAATCCAGATCAAGGAAGGAGGCTTTGACTTCTCAGTAAGTGACATCTGTGCTGTCTTAGTTTTTGTATGTAGTGCTAGGGTCTGAACCCAGGACATCACATATGCTAGGCAAGCACTGTACCACTGAGCCAGGCCCAAGGGTTCTTATCTAGAAAGTAGTCAGACTAGAACTTGGGCCTACTCAGTCTGTTCCAGAGCCTACACATCTGACTATGTGGTCATCCAAAATAAAGTTGACATTTTAGTTGGCATTTACTTTTATGTAGCATTGGCTGACCTGGAACTCACTATGAAGATCAGGCTAACTTTGATCTCACAGAGATCCACTTGCCTCTGCCTCCTCAGTGCTGGGATTAAAACTGTGATTGGTATTTAATTTTACTAGTTGATTCTGTTTCCTTGTTTGGAGGCATATTTAGAATTTCCAAATTCCTTAACCAGCCTGCAAAAACAGTAATAAATAATGCTGCACTTTTGCTAATATATGTGTGTGTGTGTGTGTGTGTGTGTGTGTGTATATGTGTGTGTGTGTGTGTGTGTATATATATATATATAAATTAATACACTGTGTCTGTATTTAGCTCTTTACTTTTGGGGGTTGAAAACATCTCTGGGGGGTAACTGATAATAAGTTAAGAAATACAGGTGGCCGGGCGTGGTGGTGCATGCCTTTAATTCTAGCACTTGGGAGGCAGAGGCAGGCGGATCTTTGTGAGTTCAAGGCCAGCCTGGTCTACAGAGTGAGTTCCAGGACAGCTGGGGCTACAAGGAGACCCTGTCTCAAAAAGACCAAAAAAACAGAAAAAAATACAGGTGGACAGTTGTCTTGTTACTGCCCTGCCTACTGCTCTTTGCAGTATATATGTAATAAACATTTTATTCCTTTATTTTTTCAATTTTTTTAAATTTATTTTTGTATGTGTACGAATGCATGTAGGTCTGTGCACCGATGTCGTGCAATGCCGCGGAGGTCAGAAGAGGGTGTTGGATTCCCTTAGAACTGGAGTTAAAGATGGTTTTCAGCCGCCATGTGGGTGCTGGGGATTGAACCCTGGTCCTCTGCAAGAGCAGTCAGTGCTCTTAACCGCTAGGCTCTCTCTCCAGCCCTTATTCCTTTATTTTTAAAAAACCTCAAATGACATGATCTGAATACTTTTTTCTTTAATTTATTTATTATTTTATTTATTTATTTCTGTATGTGTATGAATGTACTGTCTGCATGTAGGTTTGTGCACCCCTGTCGTGCAATGCTGCAGAGGTCAGAAGAGAGTGTCGGATTCCCCTGGAACTGGAGTTCTCCTGAAATTGGAGTTACAGACAGTTCTCAGCCTCCATGTGGGTGCTGGGGATCGAACCCAGGTCCTCTGCAAGAGCAGTTGGTGCTCTTAACCGCTAGGCTATCTCTTCAGCCCCTTTATTATTTTTTATGTGTATGAATGTACTGTCTGCATATAGGTTTGTGCACCCATGTCGTGCAATGTCGTGGAGGTCAGGAGAGGGCATTGGATTCCCCTGGAACTGGATTTAAAGATGGTTCTTAGCCACCATGTGGGTGCTGGGAATCGAACCCGGTTCCTCTGCAAGAGCAGTCAGTGCTCTTAACCGCTGAGCCATCTTTCCAGCCCCAGAATGCTTTTTTCTTAAAGATGGCAATGTGTAAAGTACATTTCTATAAAATTTGGAGCCTTGCAAATTTGGGAGTCTTATGGCATGAACTCTCCTTTTCTCATTTTGTAGCATACAATGTTACAGCTCATCAAGGAAGCAGGCTGCTACAATGGAATCACACCTAGAGATGATTTTCCTGTGACAGAGGTACTGAATCAGGTGTGTCCGTCCACCTGGAGGGGTGCCTGCAAGACTGCGGTGCAACTACTGTTTGGCCAAGCTGGACTGGTGAGTGTGTGAGGATAAGGGAAAACCTGTGGTGACACTTGTGTGAAAGGACCGCAGGGGTCCACTCTGTTATTCATGTGCCTTGTTCCTCTCATTTTCTGTCCTTTGGTTGTGAACCTGATCCTTTAATGGCTGTGCCCAGCTCTTCAGCCCATTTCACTTTCTCTAGACCTCTTCTGACTGGTGCTGGTATAAGCAGGGTTGCAGTCTAGTTACTCCTGTCCTTGTGCTCTGCCTGTCTCTGTCTGAGCAATAAAATGACAATATCGACTTCACAGTAATTTGTTCTTTTTACTTGTCAAACAAAACAAAACAAAACAAAAATTTTTCTCAGCAAAGTTGGGTTGAGTCAGGAGCTCAGCATCTGAAATCCCTTGGTTTTTTTGTCTGGTGCCATTGACCCATGTAGTCTTATGTACGTGATTCCACCTTGTTATTATAAATGTCTCCTTGAAAGGATAGAGTATTTCTGTCAGGTTAGAGAAATCTAATTTGAGATTTCAAAAATTATAGAGCTCTTTGTAGTATAATTTCTCCTTAAGGAGTGACTGGGATGATGTTTGTCTCTTGTTTTATACAGATGGGGGCTCCTGTGACCCAGTTTAGGGCTGTGCCACCTATGGGCACAGGTGGTTTAGGCTGTGTTCCTTTCTTCAGTGTGCGAAACACCCCCCCACCCAGAGAGGCAGTTACAGGAGACACCCTGCTAAAAGAGAAAAGACCACTGCCTTCAGATTGAGCCATGTTCCAAAAGAGACCATTTAACTGGAGCTGGGAGCCATGACAGTGTGTTCTTCATAATACACTGTGTAATCAGGAAAAGGCTATTTTGAGAAAATATTATATAAAGAGGAGTGAAAAAGTCTGATCACAGAGCTCAGAAACTTCTTAGTTCCCTATCTACTGATTGCAGAGCCCCTTTGTGTAGCTGACAAAGAACCTTTAGGATCATAGTCACAAGAGTAGGAAGAGGGAGGAAACACCTGCCAGGTCCAACAAAGGCTGTTCCTTGGACAGGAAGTACTTCCGGAAGGCCCAGCTGTAAGAACTCTGTTTACAACAGTGAAAATCACCACTAGAAGCTGTATTTGGAATCATGCTAAACAACTCTGAGCAACTTGACCCCTTCTGAAATACAGATGTGGTTTTAAAATTATATAGTGGCTCACACCTGTTATCCCAGCACTTGGGAGGCTGAGAAGGTTTGGTATCAATTTGAGGCTAGCCTTAGCTACATAGTTCCAGGACAGTCTATACTATAGAATAAGACCTTTTCTTGCGGGGCGTGGTGGCGCACGCCTTTATCCTAGCACTTGGGAGGCAGAGGCAGGCGGATCTTTGTGAGTTCAAGGCCAACCTGGTCTACAGAGTGAGTTCCAGGACAGCTGGGGCTACAGGGAGATCCTATCTCGAAAAGACCCAAAAAAAAGAATAAGACTTTTCTCATAAAGTTTCATCCTTGTTTTAATGAAATTCTTTTTTGTTGCTATTGTATTTTGGATCTCATTTTGTTTTCTTTTGTTGAGACAGGTCTACCTTACAGAGCCCAGGCTGATGTAGAACTCGCTATATCCCCACTGCCTCAATATCCCTAGTGCTAGGATTACACAAATATGAAATTCCTTTAGGTACTAGAAAACATGCTTATTACTTTATCAGATTCTGTAGATTACATGGGATACCTTATATATGTAGAAGAATTTCCTCAAATGGGAGGAAGTCATTGAAAGAAGAGGTAGCACATGCATTTAATCTCAACAAGGCAGAGGCAGGTGGCTGTCCGAGTTCCAAGGCCAGCCTGGTCTACATAGGGACTCCCTACAGCTGGGGCTATAGGGAGTCCCTATTTCTTTCTTTTTTTTTTTTATTTTATTTTATTTATTTTTGTATGTGTATGAATGTACTGTCTGCATGCAGGTCTGTGCACCCGTGTCGTGCAGTGCCACGGAGGTCAGAAGAGGGTCTCAGATTCCCCTGGAACTGGAGTTCTCCTGGAATTGGAGTTACAGACAGTTCTCAGCCGCCATGTGGGTGCTGGGGATCGAACCTGGGTCCTCTGCAAGAGCAGTCAGTGCTCTTAACCGCTAGGCTATATCTCCAGCCCCCGGGAGTCCCTATTTCTAAAAGATCACAGACACACAGAAAGACAGTCAAATTTAGAGCCCCTCCCCCATCTGCATCCTTCTCTAGCCCTCCCCACACCAGATTCCATGCTTTTTGTCATATTTATTAAGTCCTGTCTAGTCAGGCATTTATTCCTAGATGTCCCTTGGTACAAGTTCATCCACTGGAGTCTAGTCAGCCTACCAGGAGTCATTTCCTTAAAGAAGATCTGCTTTCCCTCACCCAACTGTAATCACCTGCCAGTACTTCTTTGGCTAGGGTTGGAGCCTGCTGCCCATTTCCTTCATCCTAGGCTGGGTTTTGGTCCAATTGAGTTGGCATAGGTCTTGTGCACGGTGTCACCATTGTTGCAAGTTCATATAAGCCAAGTTCTCAGTGGCCTGAAAGCTTCTATTTCCCTATATTCATGTGCCAACCCTGGCTCTTATAATCTTGCTGCTGCTGCCGCCGCCACCGCCGTCTTCTCTTCCCCCTCCTCCTCCTCCTCCTTCTTTCTTCCTCCTTCCTCTTTCTTCCCCCTTCCTCCTCCTCTTCCCTCTCTCTCCTCCTCCTCCTCCTCCTCCTCCTCCTCCTTTCCTTGAAGTGAGGTTTAATTTAAGAGTCCTATCCAGGGACAATGCACTCTGCAGTCTTTTATTCCCTAAACCAGGCAGTTGTGGCCTTCTCTGTACATCATACTCTGTTCTATGAGGAACTTTTTCTGGTGAGAGTTGAGGGATGTGTTAGGATTGTCTCTATACCCTGTTCTGCTGTGTTCCATAAGCCTTAGGTGTAGATGTCTCACTGTAGATAGATATGCTACTAGGGCTGGGCATCTCTCAGACTTTTCTGTGTGTCACCAGTTGTGGAACTCTTTAAGAGTTACAGATCTGTTACAAAAAGAGATGGCCTAGCGGTTAAGAGCACCGACCGCTCTTGCAGAGGACCCGGGTTCGATCCCCAGCACCCACATGGTAGCTGAGAACCGTCTGAAACTCCAATTCCAGGAGCACTCCAGTTCCAGGGGAATCCGACGCCCTCTTCTGACCTCCGCGGCATTGCACGACACGGGTGCACAGACTTGCATGCAGACAGTACATTTATACACATACAGAAAAAAAAAAACAAACAAAAAGAAGCTTCTTTGATGAGTGGTATACAGTATACTTGTCTGTATATATAAGGATCTCTATTTAGCATACAGTAAGAAATTTCATTTGTCTAGATATTGGCCACAGATAGGATTTTCTCTAGAATCTATGACCTTTCCATGCATGTGTATTTGGTTGTGTTTACAGTGCCAGCCATGAGTTCCCTCCCATTGAAGGGGCTTTAAGTACAGTTAGCTGCTGATTACCCCCTAGATAACAGTGCCACTAATGCCCCCATAGAGACTGTTTTCGAGACCCTATTTAAATTACATGTATAGTATATGTGAGTGTAGGTTTGTACACTTGCCCTACTTTCCTCCATTCCTTTCTCCTTCCTTTTTCTCTTTCCTTCATTTATTTCTTTCATTTAAAAAGTTTTAAGTTTTAAAAGATTTTATTAATTTTTATTTATTTATTATTTTAATGTGTATGAGTGTACCATCTGCATCTAGGTTGGTGCACCTGTGTCATGCAATGCTGCGGAGGTCAGAAGAAGGTGTTGGATTCCCCTGGAACTGGAGTTAAAGACGGTTCTCAGCCGCCATGCGGGTGCTGGGGAATCGAATCCGGGTCCTCTGCTAGAGCAGTCGGTGCTCTCAATGCTGAGCCATCTCTCCAGCCCCAGATTTTATTGATTTTTAAATTGTTTTCATTTTATGTGTATGAGTGTTTTGCCTACATGTATATAAGTGAATCACATGTGTGCATTGCCTAAGGTGGCCAGAAGAGGACATCAGATCCCCTGGAGCTGGTGTTCTGGATAGTTGTCAGCCACCATGTGGGTGCTGGGAACTGCACCCAGGTCCTCTGCAAGGGCAGTCAGTACTCTGAACTGCTGGGCCATCTCTCCAGTCCCATTTCTTTCTTTCATTTTGAGACAAGGTCTCTGTTATGTAACCCAGGCTGACCTCAAACTCATCATCCCCTGTTTTAGCCTCTTAAGTGCTAGGATTAACAGACATATACAACCACACTTAGCTTGGGTAATTTGTAGTTATAATAATATTTATAAGCCGGGCATGGTGGCACATGCCTTTAATCCTAGCACTCGGGAGGCAGAGGCAGGTAGATCTCTGTGAGTTCAAGGCCAGCCTGGTCTACCGAGTGAGTTCCAGGCCAGCTGGGGCTACAGGGAGACCCTGTCTCAAAATGACCAAAAAAAAAAAAAAATTTACAGTGTGTGAAATGTTAGAGCTGCTTGGAAAGTTCAATAGATCCTACAGTTAGAATTTGATTTCTGTTTCTGTTCAGTCATTGTTCTTACTGCTGTCTTCCAGGGGCTCCGTTACTGGTTGTAGCATAGATGTGCTGCCAGAGTTCTTGCTCGAGTTGCTTGGCAAGAGTGACAGACTCTTGCTAGAGTCTGACATATTTTGGATGTATTTGGATGTTTGCTCATTGAAAGCTCTTTCTGAAAGCTGGTGGTTTTGTTTCTTTCCTAGGTGGTGGTTGACACAGCACAGATTGAAAATAAAGAAGCCTACGCACCCCAAATCAGTTTAGAAGGCTCCAGAATTGTAGTTCAAGTCCCATCCACATGGTAACCTGACTGGCATAAGCATAAACTGAAATTTGCATGTCTTTGAGTGGATTGGTTTTCTTTGAATAAACTCTGTTAGCTGACAGCAGTTAGGCAGCAGGAGTGCATTGGTATAATTGTCATGATTATTGTTGTATGGTAAGAAATCCAAAACATCTGAAAAACAGCCTCATTGACCATAAGGCAACTGGAATGTGAAGAGTGGGTCATGTGAGCAGCGGTATCTTTCTTCCTGAAGCCGCAGCTTTTAGTGTCTTTCTTTGCAAGTCCCTCATTTTTTTCTAAAGCTGAGTAGAGACCGTAGAATTCCTCTCCTTTTGTCTATTCCAGCCACAACCTTGCTGATACTGAGTTCTCAATATAGACCCAGTGTCATTGCACATCTGGGGACAAGCAAATCCTTCTGCCAGTAATTATCAAGTAGATAAAGGGTTATTCACAGTTTATGTGTTTTTGTTGTTGTTGTTGTTGTCATTGTTGTTGTTCAGGAAAAGCAAGCAAAGTGGGCAAGGTATACAACCAGTTCAGTCAGAAAAGAAGATACTTGATCAACAGACAGATGAAAAATACATAGCCTCACACAGTGATTCTTGCCTGCAATATTAAATTGATTTAGAATAATAGTACAAAATATTGGGCAATACTGGTTTTAGCTAGACTACAGAAACAGGCAAAGAGGTTATTGTATGGAAAATAAGTGACTTACACAGGCTTTTTTTTTTTTCTCTCTCTTAGAGTGGTTTAAAGTCTAAAATAAGGGACATGACCTCAGCAGTTCCAAAGTTCCACCTTTAGGGATTTGTTCTTGAAATGATAAGTTCTTGAAATGTGCATAAGAATTGATATTATTGGGCTGGGCTGTAGCTCAGGTGGCAGAACGCCGCCCTAGAGTGCCATGGGAATCCATGGTTGGATTCCTGCCTCTCATAAGTCTGAGCTTGGTGATGCACACTGTAATCCTAGCACTCAGGAGATGGAGACAGAAACTCATGCCATCCTTAGCTACAACCTGAGTACATAACAGGTTCAGGCTAACCTGGGACACATCAGAAACCATCTGAAAACAGATAGGGGCTAGAGAGAAAGCTCAGTGGTTAAAAGTGCTTGCTGTTCTTGCACAGGAATCAGTTTCCAGTACCCTCTTCTGGCCTCCCTGGCTCCTACACATATGTGGTACACATAAACTCAAGCACACACTTGAAAATAAATGAAAATTTTAAAGATTAGCAGGCCGACAAGATGGTTCAGCAGGTAAAGGCACTTGATACTGAATCTGACAGCTTGAGTTCAATCCCCAGAACCCACATAGTGGAAGCAGATAACTGACTCCGCCAAGTTGTTCACTGATCCCCACTTGCTTGCCATGATGTGTACGTACACACACACACACACACACACACACACACACACACACGTGTGCAGAGTAAATAAATATAAAAGAAATAATAGCTGGGCGTGGTGGTGCACACCTTTAATCCTAGCACTTGCGAGGCAGAGGCAGGCGGATCTTTGTGAGTTCAAGGCCAGCCTGGTCTACTGAGTAAGTTCCAGGACATCTAGGGCTACAGGGAGACCCTGTCTCAAAAAGACAAAATAATAATAATAATAATAATAATAATGAGCCAGGTGTGGTGGCACACGCCTTTAATCCCAGCACTTGGGAGGCAGAGGCAGGCGGATGTTTGTGAGTTCAAGGCCAGCCTGGTCTACAGAGTGAGTTCCAGGACAGCTGGGGCTACAGGGAGACCCTGTCTCGAAAAGACAAAATAATAATAATAATAATAATAATAATAATTTGGGCTGGGCTTGGTGGTACAGGCCTTTTTTTTTATAGAGCTATCTTTTTTTTAATAATTTTTTTATTTTAATTAAAAAAAATTTTTTTTTTTCTGTATGTGTGTGAATGTACTGTCTGCATGCAAGTTTGTGCACCCGTGTCGTGCAATGCCGCAGAGGTCAGAAGAGGGTGTCGGATTCCCCTGGAACTGGAGTTCTCCTGGAATTGGAGTTTCAGACGTTCTCGGCCACCATGTGGGTGCTGGGGATCGAACCCGGGTCCTCTGTAAGAGTGGTCGGCGCTCTTAACCGCTAGGCCATCTCTCCAGCCCGGTACAGGCCTTTAATCCCAGCACATGGGAGGCAAAGGTAGGTGGATCACTTTGAGTTGGAGGAGAGCTGGTCACATACCAAGTTCCACATCAGCCAGGGCTACATAATGAGACCCTGTCTCAAAAAAGGAAACCCAGTGGACTAATTAATTCATTATAATTTGGTTGTTGTGCTATAATTTCCTGAAATTAATGTGTATATATGTATATCTTCATTTCCATGAAACAACAAATTAAAAGCTCACTTTTCTGTAAGATTTTGCAGTTCCTCAATTCCCAATTGAGTTTTCCAGTTCAAATTCTCATTTAGAAATGTTTATTTAAAAAAAGAAAGGGGCTGGAGAGATGGCTCAGTGGTTAGGAGTACCAGCTGCTCTTGCAGAGGACCCGGGTTTGATTCCCAGCTCCACATGGCTGCTGAGAGCTGTCTTTAACTCCAGTTCCAGGGGAATCCGACACCCTCTTATGACCTCGGCAGCATTGCACGACACCGGTGCACAGACCTACATGCAGACAGTGCATTCATACACATAAAAAATTAAACAATTTTAAAAAGAAAGAAAGAAAAAGAAATGTTTGTTTTTGTTTTTGTGTTTTTGAGATAGGGTCTTATGTAGCACAGGCTGGCCTCAAGCTTACTGTGTACCTGAGGATGACCTTGAATTCCTGACTCTCGTTGCTTCTACTTCCCAAGTGCTAGGATTACACATGTGTGTCACCATGCCTAACTGATTGAAAAATATTATACTTTATGAGGATTCTCATTTTGAGGAAAACAGATGGACCTTTTATATAATTGGGTGAATGTAAACAGCTGGCACTAAATTGGTTTGTTTTCATCTAACACATTCACTGTGGGGTTTGTTTCCTTAACAGTTCTCTGCACCTCATAGACTTATTGTTTGCAGAGGCTCCCTCTGCTGTCAGTGTTTAGTAATGATGCAAACTTATAAGGTGGGTTGGGTCTACTTTTTGTTTTCGTTTTCCTTTTTTATTTTCTCTCATTTTGAAATTAAAGGTTGAGTGTCCCCTACTTGAAATGCTTTGGACCAGAAGTGTTTCAGATTCCAATTGATTTTTTTACTTGTTTAATTGTTTGCCTATGTATATAATGAAGTATTTTGATAACGAAACTGAAATTTAAACACAAAACTCATTTATGCCTCATAGACGCCTAGGCTTAAGGTAATTTACACAGTATTTTTAGTGCTCTTGAGTTTTCACTGTTGCCTCACACTTGAAGTGAGGTGTGGAATTTTCAGTTGATGTTGAATGTTCTGGATTTTTGAGCATTTCAGACTTTGAGGTTAGAGATGTTCAACTTACACAAATGTCTACTTACTGGAAAAAATAAAGTGTGATTGCTTTACTTCATAGTTGGGAAAATAATCCTTAGCAAAATTGTTAGTGTAATTCTAGCACTTGGGAAGCTAGTGGGAGGATCGCTGAGTTTGAAGCCAGCATGGGCTGCATAAAGGATACCCTAGCCAGACATGGTAGTTAATCCCAGCAGTTGGAGGCAGAGGCAGGCAGATCTCTGTGAGTCCAAGGCCAGCCTGGTCTACATACCATGTCCAGGACAGCTAGGGGTACAAGGAGACCCTGACTCAAAAAGACAAAAAAGAAAAAAAAGACCGTGTCACCATATGAATAGTAATTTATTTTGTTTTACATATTTTTTAAACTTTTACTTATTATTTTTTATGTGTATGTATAAATGTACTGTCTGCTTGTAGTTTGTGCACCCGGGTCATGCAGTATTGTGGAGGTCAGAAGAGGGTGTTCCCCTGGAACTGGAGTTAAAGACCGTTCTCAGCTGACATGTGGGTGTTGGGGATTGAACCTGGGTCCTCTGCAAGAGCAGTCATAGGCCATCTCTCCAGCCCAAAGAAAATATTTTTAAAAAAGAAAAAAAGCGGGGAGTGGAGAGATAGCCTAGCGGTTAAGAATGCAGACTGCTCTTGCAGAGGACCCGGGTTCAATCCCCAGCACCCACATGTCGGCTGAGAACCGTCTTTAACTCCAGTTCCAGGGGAATCCGATGCCCTCTTCTGACCTCCGAAGCATTGCATGACACAAGTGCACAAACCTACATGCAGACAGTACATTCGTACACATAAAAAATAAATAAATAAATAAAATTTTAAAAATTAAATAAAAAAAAGAAAAGCTGTAGAGATGGCTCAGCAGTTAAGAGCACTTCCTGCTCTTCCACCGACTGCTCTTGCAGAGGACCCGGGTTCGATCCCCAGCACCCACATGGCAGCTAAGAACCGTCTGTAACTCCAATTCCAGGAGAACTCCAGTTCCGAGACCCTCTTCTGACCTCCGCGGCATTGCACGACACTGGTGCACAAAACTACATGCAGACAGTACATTCATACACATACAAAAAAAAATTTATTATGGAGAAAATGTGGTACATCTACACAATGGAGTTCTATATATATATGAGCCTCAGCTCTTGGCCTGTATATGATACATTTGATTTTATATAATTAACTTTTCAGTTATACAAAACAATATGTTTATTTTTAAGATTTATTTTATTATTTTTATGTGTTAGGTGTGTATTGTGTGGCTATATGCATATGAGTGTCAGATCCTCTGGAGCTGGAGTCTGGTAGTTACAGGTGGTTGTGAGCTGTCTTACGTGAGTGCTGGGAATCAAACTTGGGTTCTCTGCAAGAGCAATATGTGCATTTAAACTACTGAGCAACATCTCCAGTCCCATATATTTTTTAATTTTGTATTTTAAAGCATTTTTATTTTATGTGTATGAATATTTTGCTTGCAGGTATGTAAGTGAACCATATATGTTTCTGAGAGATTTATTTTTTTATTTTATTTTATTTTTTATGTGTATGAATGTACTGTCTACATGCAGGTTTGTGCACCTGTGTCGTGCAATGCCACGCGGAGGTCAGAAGAGGGCATCGGATTCCCCTGGAGCTGGGGCCAAAGATGGTTCTCAGCCACCATGTGGGTGCTGGGGATCGAACCTGGGTCTTCTGCAAGAGCAGTCGGCACTCTTAACCGCTAGGCTATCTCTCCAGCCCCTGAGAGATTTATGTGGATGGGCTGTGGTATCACTTGTGCAGGACTTTCCTAGCAGTCCTGAGGCCCTGGGTTTCATCCACAGCACAGAGAGGATAGAAGAGGATAATGACCCTGAACTTGGACTACATCTATGTTTGATGAAAAGCTGTCTTAAAGCTCTAATCCTAGCACTCAGGAGACTGAGCCAGAAGAATGGCGAACTTTTTTTTTTTAATTTTTTTTTTAATTTTATTTATTTTTGTATGTGTATGAGTGCACTGTCTGCATGTAGGTCTGTGCACCCGTGTCGTGCAATGCCGCGGAGGTCAGAAGAGGGCGTCGGATTCCCCTGGAACTGGAGTTCTCCTGGAATTGGAGTTTCAGACGGTTTCAGCCGCCATGTGGGTGCTGGGGATCGAACCCGGGTCCTCTGCAAGAGCGGTCGGCGCTCCTAACCGCTAGGCCATCTCTCCAGCCCCAAGAATGGTGAACTTGAAGGCAGCCAGTATCACAGAGCAAGACCCTGTCAAGAGTTTAAAAACGCCAGGCATGGTGGGGCACATCTTTGAGGCAGAGGCAGAGGCAGAGGCAGTAGGATCTCTGTGAGTTCAAGGCCAGCCTGGTCTACACGGTGAGTTCCAGAACAACTGGGGCTACAGGGAGACCCTGTCTCAACAACAACAAAATAGTACTGGGTCTTCCCAGTTAGCTCAAACCTGACTGCAATCCCCAGAAGCCATGGAAAGGTAGAAGTAGAGAACCAACTGCATAACATTATCCTCTGACCTCCACACATACATACACTGTGGTATGTGCACCCCACCCATCATACACACATTATAATAAATATTTTTTAATTTTTTTATGTGTTTGAGTGTACTGTGTGCATGTAGGTTGGTGCACCCGTCATGCAATGCCACAGAGGTCAGAAGAGGGCGTCGGATTCCCCTGGAACTGGAGTTAAAGACAGTTCTTAGCCACCATGTGGATGCTGGGAATCCGACCCGGGTCCTCTGCAAAAGCAGTCGGTGCTCTTAACCACTGAGCCATCTCTCCAGCCCCATATATATATATTTTTTGTCTTTTTGAGACAGGGTTTCCCTTTTAGTCTCGGCTGGCCTGGAGCTCACTTATATAGACCCGGCTGGCCTTGAACTCACAGAGATTCGCCTGCCCTGCCTCCTGAGTGCTGGATTTACAGGCATTTGCCACCACGTCCAACCATAATAAATATTTTTTTTAATTCCAAGGTTTTTATTTTTTTATTGATCTTTTTAAATTTGTTTATTTTTAAATGTATTTCAGTGGAGTTAGGTGATGAAAGCCAGATGTAAGTGGAACAGCAGGAAAGTGGGGAAGGAAAAGGAAGAGCAAGTGGAGGCGTGAAGAGTAGACAGTGGGTCCAAAGAGGAGCATGGGGCTGAGATTGTTGGTGGGGCTGGTTTGTTTGTCAGTGGGAGTGAATATCACCGAGGAGAAGTGGGTTGGTCCTATCCTTGGGAAAGCAGGAGCAATCACAGCTTCTAGGGCTCTGGGAGAGACCAGTGTGCTGTGTCTCTGTACTGAATGGAGGGGAGGCAGGGTGTGGGGATGCAGACACAGTGAGCTGTTGAGGTTAGTTGAGAGTGAAGATGGTGTAGAGTCCACATACTTGCACATACTTTTTCAGTTTACTGAGAATTGACATCTGAGCTTTGGAAAGAGGGTCTGTATTCAATAGTTTTTTTTTTTCCCCACCGTAATACTTTTCTTAAAAAGAGGTAAAATTCAAGTGGAGTTTGGCAGGTAGCACATACCTTTAATCCCAGCACTTACTTGGAAGGCAGAGGCAGGTTTTTGAGGTCAGCCTGATCTACATACAGAATTTCAGGCCATCTGGGGCTACAGGAAGATCCTGTCTCAAAAAAAACCCTGCCCCAAAACAAAAAAGAAAAAGGATGAATTTTAATTAATTTATGATTTTTTTTCCTGCTTCAAACAAATTCGGATTGATTCCAGTTGGCAGAATCAGTGGAGGCTGGGAATGCTTAGCCTCCACTGAGGAGTGTGTAGAAAAGCTTAGAGAGGCGCACATAGATACTTGTGCTTGACCATAGGATTGCAGTGGGCAGAGAGGGAAGTCAGGGTAGAATGGGTCTAGGGCAGGAGAGCCCCTGAAGACAGCCACTTCAGAGATGTTCTAGCTTCCTCTCCAGTTGCTCTCATAAGACACTCTGATAAAACAACTTTTTTTTTTTTTTTTGTCTTTTTGAGACAGGGTCTTCCTATAACCCCAGCTGACCTGGAACTAGATATGTAGGCCAGGCTGGCCTTGATCTCACAGAGATCCACCAGCTTCTGCCTGGATTAAAGGCTTTCGCCACCACACCCACCTGACAAAACAACTTTAAGGGAGAAAGAGTTGATTGAGTTTGCAGTTCCAGATTACAGAGCAGATTGCAGGGGGGTCAAGGCAAGAGCTCAGTAGCTGATCACCCAGTTGAGAGCAGTCACTGATGCTCACTTGTCTTCAGCTGTATAAATGTCTACATTTATACAGCTCAGGACCCAAACCCAGGGAATGGTGCTGCCAAATGTAGATGGGTTTTCCCACTTCAGTTAACATGATTAAGACCATCCTCCACAGACACTCCAACAAGCCAACCTGATCTAGACAGTCTCGCTTTAAGACTGTCTTCCTAGGTGATCCAAGATTGTGTCAAGTTGAGAATTAAAACTAACCATAACAGTGGCATTAGCCTCTTCCTGCTAAACAGATTAGACAGAGAAACCCACGGAGGCCTACAGAGTCCTTTGTTCGCAGAACATTTCTGGTAATAAAAATTGGGCTTCCAACACAAGTGGCTCCCTGATTTTCGGCACATACTGGCCATGCTGCACTTTAACAGAGACCCAAATAGGTTAAGGGCTCTGTCACATCTGCTTCCCATTTAAGACTCAAGCCCAGGGGGCCAGAGAGATGGCTCAGTGGTTAAGAATAGTGGCTGCTGGGCTGGAGAGATAGTCTAGCAGTTAAGAGTGCCAACTGCTCTTGCAGAGGACCCAGGTTCGATCCCCAGCACCCACATGTTAGCTGAGAACCGTCTTTAACTCCAGTTCCAGGGGAATCCCACACCCTCTTCTGACCTCCGTGGCATTACACGACACGGGTGCACAAACGTACATGCAGACAGTACTTCATGCACATAAAAAAATAAATAAAATTAAAAAAAGAGTAGTGGCTGCTGGTTCATTCCCCAGCACCCACATGACACCTAACAATTGTCCTTAACTCCAGTTACAGTCCTAAGGGATCCAGTGCCCCTGTCTGGCCTCCATGGGGAGGGAATACATGCACATGGTATACTTATGTACATTCAGACAACAAACTCATACACATAAAATCTTTCTAGAAATATTAGTTTTTTATGTGTATGAGTGTGTTGCCTGCATGTATGCAAATACATCCATGTGCAAAGTGGCAGAGGTCAGAAGAGATCCCCTAACACTGGAGTTTCCTATGGTTGTTAGCACTACCATGTAAACACAGACCTCTGCAAGAGAGGCCAGTGCTCTTAACTGCTGAGGTATCTCTCTAACTCCATACACATAGTCTTTTTTTTATATAAAATATAAATAACTTAAAATACCTCTTCTTACCATTCTTTTTTTCTGAGTTTGTCCAAATGTCCTTGCTTTCTCAGTAGTGCTTGGCAGCAGAGTTCCCTTTGGGCTAGCATGGGTTAAAACTGTGACCCTGCACAATAGGCAGTCCCAGAGGCTGTGACCCTGCACAGTAGGCAGTCCCAGAGGCTGTGACCCTGCACAGTAGGCAGTCCCAGAGGCTGTGACCCTGCACAGTAGGCAGTCCCAGAGGCTGTGACCCTGCACAGTAGGCAGTCCCAGAGGCTGTGACCCTGCACAGTAGGCAGTCCCAGAGGCTGTGACCCTGCACAGTAGGCAGTCCCAGAGGCTGTGACCCTGCACAGTAGGCAGTCCCAGAGGCTGTGACCCTGCACAGTAGGCAGTCCCAGAGGCTGTGACCCTGCACAGTAGGCAGTCCCAGAGGCTGTGACCCTGCACAGTAGGCAGTCCCAGAGGCTGTGACCCTGCACAGTAGGCAGTCCCAGAGGCTGTGACCCTGCACAGTAGGCAGTCCCAGAGGCTGTGACCCTGCACAGTAGGCAGTCCCAGAGGCTGTGACCCTGCACAGTAGGCAGTCCCAGAGGCTGTGACCCTGCACAGTAGGCAGTCCCAGAGGCTGTGACCCTGCACAGTAGGCAGTCCCAGAGGCTGTGACCCTGCACAGTAGGCAGTCCCAGAGGCTGTGACCCTGCACAGTAGGCAGTCCCAGAGGCTGTGACCCTGCACAGTAGGCAGTCCCAGAGGCTGTGACCCTGCACAGTAGGCAGTCCCAGAGGCTGTGACCCTGCACAGTAGGCAGTCCCAGAGGCTGTGACCCTGCTTGCTAACCCATTGAGTGCTCGCCAGCTTGGAAGCTTCCTGAACCTGTATTTAGTGATCTTTATCATGTAGGCAGGATTGATAGTGACTTGCTTGGAGGCTCTGTCCCCCACCTCCATAGAATAGGGGAAGTGGGCTTCGAGGTTCTCCCAAGCTTCTGTGATGCTCCACTCTTTCTGGTGAGCAGCCCTCATCCAGAAGCTACCCAGGTCCATCAAAAAGTGAGCTCATTAGAATGGAAGGCGGTATAGAGCTGGAGGTACACTCAGTTATAGACGCCTGTGGAGCGCCCGTGGGGTAGCATCCCATCACCCCAGAAATGGCAAAACTCAGAAGCTCCGTGATGGGACCAGGGTCAGAGACCAAATACTGGACCAGAAGCTGCTCCCAGCACCCCTATCACCCTGGAAGTGTCCAGAATACATGGCGATGGTCTCCAGTTGGGGTGAAAGTACACACACTTTCACTGCTGTGTTTGATAAATTACATGAGATAATCAGGAGTGTTTCTTTTAAGTTGAACTTTGGAGTATACATAGCATCAAAGTAACATAATTGAAACTTGTGATACCAAAAAAAGCATCAAAATACAGTAATACTTTAACATGGAAATTCCATTTTTTTCTCTAATTCGTATTACATATATATATATATATATATATATATATACACACACACACACACACATACATATGTATATAAATACATACATATATCACCTGAGTTGGAGGAAATAATCAGTAGTTTTTATAAGAGACTTATAGTAGCTGAGCATAGTGGCACATGCCTTTAATCCTTTAAAATCGGGAGGCAGAGGCAGGTGGATCTCTGTGAGTTCAAGGCCAGCCTGGTTTACAGAGTGAGCTCCAGGCCAGCTGGGACTAAAGGGAGACCCTGTTTCAAAAACACCCCCAAAAAAGTGATGTTTAATTTCAGGCAAATGCTATTTTGAGAATAAAGTAAGCCACATTCAGCTGAAAATTTTTTAATATTTTTAAATTTTTTATGTATATTGCCCAATGTATATAAGTGTACTTGTGTTATGCAGTGCCCATAGAAGTCAGAAGAAGGTGTCCACTCCTGGGAACTGGAGTTTTAGACGGTTCTTAGCCATCATGTGGCTGCTGGGAACTGAACCCAGGTTCTCTAAGAGCAGCCCCTGAGGTTTTCTTTAGATTTAGATGTATACTAAATGTTTAAAAATTTTTTTTTAATTTTTTTTTTAACACGGTCTTATTCTGTAGTTCAGCCTGGCCTGGAACTTGAAGCAACCCTCCTGTCCCAACCCTCTTTGTATGCTGGGGGTTTTTGTTTTTTTTGTTTTGTTTTTGTTTGTGTGTGTGTGTGTGTGTGTGTGTGTGTGTGTGTGTGTGTGTTTGGGGTTTTTTGTTTTTCTCCCTGGATAACTGGCTAGCCTGAAACTGACACTGATCCACCTGCCTCTGCCTTCCAAGTGCCGAGGTACAAGGCGTGTGCCACCACACTCAGCCTTGCTCTTTGAAAAATGTATATGGAGGGAGGGGGCTGCACAAGTGTGTGTGCCTATGTGAAAAAGGCCCACGGTCAGTTCTGAATGTTTCCTTAGTTGCTCACTGCCTTTATTTTTTGAGACAGGGTCTCTCTCACTGAACCTGAAGGCATCAGTTAGGCTGTCTTACAAGTAAACTTCTGGGATCCACCTGTCTCTACAGCCCCTATCCCAGTTTAGGGTTATAGGCATTTCAATTTCTTGCTTTTTACATGGTTTCCAGGGATCTGAACTTAGATCCTCTTGCTTGGGTGGCACACACTTGACCAACTGAGCCATCTTTGTAGCCTTGGCTGAACTGGAACACATAGAAATCCATCTGCCTTTGTTTCCCACATGCTGGGATTAAAGATTGTGCCACCATGCCCAGCTTCCAGTGTGCGTTGTTGTTGTTGTTGTCGTTATTGGTGGTGGTGGTTTTGTTTTTTATTATTTTTCTTTTATGTGTCTGAGTGTATTGCCTGCATGTAGGTAGGTGTATCTGTGTCATGCAGAGTGCCCAATGAGCTCAGAAGAGGGTGTTGAATTCTCCTGGAACTGATGTTACAGACGATTGTTAGCTACCATGTGAGCGCTGGGAATCAAACCCAGATCCTCTGCAAGAGCATCTAGTGCTCTTAACTGAGCCATCTCTCCAGCCCCCCAGTATGCATTTTTGATGTACAGTGTTTTCATCTTATGGTAGAAGTTTACGCTCTTACACAGCCATAACACCCTGAATGTGCCTGATTTTATCTAAATATGCTCTTTATTGAAACAGAATCCCATTTTGAATGGAGGGACACCTGTATTTATTATGTCACAAGATCTGTGGTGCTATTTTTCCTCTGCCTTTTGCGGAAAAGTTCCAATGTTAGCTTTGTCTTCCTGTAATCATTGAATTTTTATTGGATGCTGAAAGCATGTAAGTTGTAGCCTTTCCAAGACTTGCCCCCAAGCTCCTACACTTGCAGAGGAATACAGCCAAGACTAACACAACCTGGTTTGTGCCTAGGTGCCTGAAGGAAGACCCTGCAACCATGTCTCTGCTTCAAAGGAGCCTTGATCCTGAGAAGACCCTGGGCTTGGTGGATGTGCTCTACACAGCTGTGCTCGACCTAAGCCGCTGGAGGGCGGGAAGGTTGGTGTCCCCTCCTCCCACCTGAACTGGCTCTGCAAGTGCTTTGCATTTTAGACCCATAGCCAAGAGGAGTAAGCCACACAGTCCAGGGGTGTCATGCCGAGAGGGGTGAGCCACACAGTCCAGGGGTGCCATGCCGAGAGGGTGAGCCACACAGTCCAGGGGTGTCGTGCCGAGAGGGGTGAACCATGTGCCGAGAGGGGTGAGCCACACAGTCCAGGGGTGTCGTGCCGAGNGTAGACCAAGCTGGCCTTGAACTCACAAAGATCCACCTGTCTCTGCCTCCCAAGTGCTAGGATTAAAGGCATGAGCCACCACGCCTGACTCTAAATATGCTCTTTATTGAAACAGAATCCCATTTTGAATGGAGGGACACCTGTATTTATTATGTCACAAGATCTGTGGTGCTATTTTTCCTCTGCCTTTTGCGGAAAAGTTCCAATGTTAGCTTTGTCTTCCTGTAATCATTGAATTTTTATTGGATGCTGAAAGCATGTAAGTTGTAGCCTTTCCAAGACTTGCCCCCAAGCTCCTACACTTGCAGAGGAATACAGCCAAGACTAACACAACCTGGTTTGTGCCTAGGTGCCTGAAGGAAGACCCTGCAACCATGTCTCTGCTTCAAAGGAGCCTTGATCCTGAGAAGACCCTGGGCTTGGTGGATGTGCTCTACACAGCTGTGCTCGACCTAAGCCGCTGGAGGGCGGGAAGGTTGGTGTCCCCTCCTCCCACCTGAACTGGCTCTGCAAGTGCTTTGCATTTTAGACCCATAGCCAAGAGGGGTAAGCCACACAGTCCAGGGGTGTCATGCCGAGAGGGGTGAGCCACACAGTCCAGGGGTGCCATGCCGAGAGGGTGAGCCACACAGTCCAGGGGTGTCGTGCCGAGAGGGGTGAACCATGTGCCGAGAGGGGTGAGCCACACAGTCCAGGGGTGTCGTGCCGAGAGGGGTGAGCCACACAGTCTAGGGGTGTCGTGTCGAGAGGGGTGAACCACACAGTCCAGGGGTGCCGTGCCGAGAGGGGTGAGCCACACAGTCCAGGGGTGCCGTGCCGAGAGGGGTGAGCCACACAGTCCAGGGGTGCCGTGCCGAGAGGGGTGAGCCACACAGTCCAGGGGTGTCGTGCCGAGAGGGGTGAGCCACACAGTCCAGGGGTGTCGTGCCGAGAGGGGTGAGCCACACAGTCCAGGGGTGCCGTGCCGAGAGGGGTGAGCCACACAGTCCAGGGGTGTCGTGCCACTGAGGGTGTGTACGCAAGTAAAGCAAGAAAGGCAGCTTTGTGGAAACCTTTCAAAGTGTTCAGACCTGCAGAAAAGTTGCAAGAGTCCAACAAAGAATCGTCTTTTCATTATCCAGATCTCTTCATTTGTTAACAGTTGGCCTTTGTTTCTGTTAGCATAACAGTAAGTTAGTCAAGAGAACTGTTCCCATTCTCATCAACAAAAAGCAGGGAAATGTTTAGGAAACTTACTCGTGTCCTTCATAAAGCTTACTTTTTCTGAAAGTAGCTGACAGTTTTGAGAGATTCTCTGTGAGAATTTTAGCACTGGTAGAGATCTTAAACATAGAGCCTTGCGCCTTCCCCCTTCCTCCTTTCCTGTCAACTATTTTTTTTTTATCATCTCCTCTCCTCCTCCTCCTCCTCTCCTGACAGAATCTCCGTATGTAGCTCAGGCTGGCCTCAAAGTCATTGTGTAGTCCAGGTTGGCCTTGAATTTGGAAAATTCTGTTGCTCCTACCCCCTGGTACTGGGATAACAAGCGCGCACGCATGCCTGGCTTTCTCTTCTGCCATCCTTAACTCATGAGTGCAGTGAAATGGCTTTTCAAGGACTACAGCAGCCATCACCTGCTTCTCTCCTGGCTCTTGTTCTCTCTCTCTCTCTCTCTCTCTCTCTCCTCTATCTCTCTCTCTCTCTCTCTCTCTCTCTCTCTCTTTTTGTCTTTTTGAGACAGGGTCTCTCTGTAGTCCCAGCTGTCCTGTAACTCACTCTGTAGACCAGGCTGGCCTTGAACTCACAGAGATCCGCCTGCCTCTGCCTCCCTATTGCTGGGATTAAAGGCGTGTGCTACCATGCCCGACTGTTTCTTGTTCTTTTATGTACTGTATTCTCTTTTATTTTATGTATATGAATGTTATTACCTGTGTGTATGTAAGTGTACCCATGTAATGCAATGCCTGTAGAGGTCAGAAGAGGGCCTTGGATCACTGGAATTGGAGTTACAGGTGGTTGTTAGCCCCTGTGTGGTACTGGGATTTGAACTCAGGTCTTCTGGGAGAACAGCCAGTGCTCCAGCCCCCTAGTATGTTCTCATTCTCTCTCTCTCTCTCTCTCTCTCTCTCTCTCTCTCTCTCTCTCTCTTTCTCTCTCTCTCTCTCTGATTTTCTCTCCCTTTTCTCTTCTCATCTCTCCTCTCTCTCCTTCTCTTCTTTTTTTTTTTTTTTTTTTTTTTTTTTTTGTTTTGAAACAGGGTCTACTCTATAGCCCAAGCTCGCTTGGAACTCAACTATGTAGGACGAGGCTGCCCTAAAACTCACAGATATACTAACCGTCTTTGTTTCCTAGCTGGGGATTAAAATGCAATGAGCTACCACGCCAGAGTTCTCTTAGTAGAAATAAAAGTTCTCAAGAGATCCTTGGAAGTGACCTTAGCTCACCACTTCCACAAAGTGGGTGGCATGGTTTAATTTCCCCCTTCTTTACACGTGGGATTATTTATTGTTCCTCTCCAGAGTCCACCTCTCAGTCCCTATCTCCATGCATAGAGCTAATCTCCAGGAGCATCTCCATTCTAGCCAGGTTTACTCCCCTGTGCTCCGGTTAGAAGGTTTCACTTAAGATCCAGATGTTACCATTTCACAGTCTTGTGTTAGACAGTAAAGTGTGTTCGTTTTTCTTTTAATATTTTATTTATTATTTTGTGTGTATGAGTGTACTTCCTGCATGTAAGTACACCATGTGCATGCAAAGATCGAAGATACCAGAAGGGGGTACCAGATCCCCTAGAACTGTAGTTATAGACAATTGTAGGCTGCCGTGTGGGTACCCAGGTCCTCTGGAAAACCAGTCAGTCAGTGAGTGCTCCTAACCACTGAGCCATCTTTCCAGCCCCTCATTTTTCTTTCTATAAAGCAGATGAACCCAGTTTCCACCAGAGATGTCTTTTTCTTAAGATCAGGCAGTCCTCCCTTCTCTCCTCTCTGTAGCTGGCTTGCCCTCCCTCCCTCCCTCCCTCCCTCCCTTCCTTCCTCTCTCCAGCAAAGCTGGGGATAAAACCCAGCATCTCACTCTCACTGGCTAATCAAATTCTTTCTGTAATATGAAAACTCTGGTCATTCTCCAATTTATGTATATATCTTTTTCCTTTTTTTTCCTGTTCAAATAGGGAACAAGCTTTACCCTGTATACAGATCCAGCTGCAAAGAGAGATCTGTGATTTTGGGAATCAGATGGACCTGCCTTCTGGAAATGGAAACAAATCTTCAGGAGGCCTACAGAAGACATTCTCCAAACTGACATCCCGGTTCACCAAGAAAGCCTCATGTACCAGCTCCAGCAGCAGTACAAACTATTCCATCCCAAGTACCCCTTCCAAAAATGTCTTCATGGCTGGGTGTTCAGAAGAGAAGGCCAAAATGCCCGGCACTATTGATACTCGCTTACAAAGCATTTTGAACATTGGTAGCTTCCCTAGGACTACGGACCCTTCACAGTCGGCTCAAAATTCCAGTAATCCGATGGCCAATGGTTTTCTCCTGGAGAGACGGGAGAACTTCCTGCATGGGGACGATGGCAAGGATGAGAAGGGGATGAACTTACCCACGGATCAGGAAATGCAGGAAGTGATAGATTTTCTCTCAGGCTTTAACATGGGCCAGTCGCATCAGGGCTCCCCATTGGTGACAAGGCGTAATTCTACTGCCACTACCATGGTGACTGAGCAGAAGGCAGCAGCCATGCAACCACAGCAGCCATCACTGCCAGTGGCCCCTCCATCACGGCCATCCCAGGCTGGGGCACACGCGCATCTGACACCCCAGCCAGGTCTGCCACCTCAGCAGCAGTCCCCAAAGCAACAACACCCCCAGGTCCAGTACTATCAACACCTGCTCCAACCCATTGGACCACAGCAGACCCCACCACAGCCTCGGGCACCTGGGAAATGGGTGCATGGCTCATCTCCACAGCCAGCACATCCTGTGGGAGCAGGGCTCTCTCCTCTCGGTCAGTGGCCTGGCATATCCGATCTCAGCTCTGACTTGTACAGCTTGGGCCTAGTGAGCAGCTATATGGATAATATGATGTCGGACGTTTTGGGACAGAAGCCACAGGGACCTAGAAATAACACCTGGCCAAACCGTGACCAAAGTGATGGAGTCTTTGGAATGCTGGGAGAGATTCTGCCTTTTGATCCTGCAGGTAGGTGAGGCCTCACTACCGTACCACTCACTCCATTTAAGAACAAAATTGCAACTATTGAAGAATCCTTAGAGGCCTTTCTGTCACAGGCTACCAAAGGTAGACATCTGTAATCTAGTTACCCCATCTTTTTTCTTTTGTGGTACTTGTGTGTGCTAAGCAGATGGTCTTAGCTTCCCCAACCCCAGCAGCCCCTAATCTACCTGTAAGACCAATTCTCCTTTATGGCGGCAAATGCGGGGGGAGATGAAGCAGGAGCGGGAGGCGGGTTGAGGAAGTGGCTGAGAGGGGAAGGGCCACTCCCTGCTACTTTACTGGACAGGACTGAGGCCAAGAAACGCTGCCTAAATGGTTACAGTTCATGTGGACTCCAGTGTGGTGAGAGCCACATCGCACAGTCACTGACGGTACCACATGTTCTTGGCTTTTTTCCCTAAAGTCTGTTGCCTATTTAAGGGGTGAGAATACCTGCTGCCTTCATAAACTGCAATATCTCTGGCTCTAGACAGTATAAAAATATACCAGTTAGCTTAAGAAACTAGAGGAAGGAATGGAGAGATGGCTCAGCAGTTGTGAGCACTTGCTGGTCTTGCAGAAGATGGTGGTTCAGTTCCCAGTGCCTATATCAGACAGCTGACAACTGCCTGTGTCTTCAGTTCCAGGGGATCAGACACCCTCTTCTGGGTGTCATTGGCATGTAGTGCACAGAAACACACAAATAATAAATATTTTTTTCTAAGTAGGGAAAGAACTTAGAAGCAAAACTAAATTACAAGGAGGAATTAGGGATAAAACCAAAATAAATAAGTTACTAACATGACAGACATTTTTAAATAGCCTTAAAAGAATCTTTGAGGGGCTGGAGAGATGGCTCAGCAGTTAAGAGCACCAACTACTCTTGCAGAGGACCCAAGTTCCATTCCCAGCACCCCACATGGCAGCTAAGAACTGTTTTTAAGCCGGGTGTGGTGGCACACGCCTTTAATCCCAGCACTCAGGAGGCAGAGGCAGGCGGAACTCTTGTGAGTTCAAGGCTAGCCTGGTCTACAGGGCTGGTTCCAGGCCAGCTGCGGTTACAGGGAGACCCTGTCTCAAAAACACCAAAAAGAATCTTTGAAAAACCAATCAAATAAACTGATCATCTTTCTATGAGCCTGATTGAGAGCAAAGAGGCACGAAATTAGGGAAGAAAGGAGTTATCATTACACATAAATGAGAAATTAAAAGTTCATTCAGGGGTTGCTGCATCTAACCCGACAGCAGCATATTTAGAACTCAGTGGATGACCTGCTTCTGGGTCGGGGTTTCATACGTAGCAGAGCAGCTCCCTCGCTGTGGTCTATTGAAAATCAGCCCTCGACCCAAGGGTGGTTAAAAAAAAAAAAAAAAGAACTCAGTGGAAAATTAATTCTTTCCTAGTAAAATAAGCGTTAAGTGGAAAACCTGGGTGAGGCATGGTGGTGCACACCTTTAACCCCAGTACACAGTAGGGAGATGGATCTCTGATTTCAAGGCCAGCCTGATCTTCTTAGTTCCAGGGCTGCATAGTAAGACCCTGTCTCAAAAAATAAAGACTCACACCCGCCCTAAAACTCCAACTCCCCTTGGGGCTGGAGAGATGGCTTAGCAGTTAAGAGCTCTGAGTGCTCTTGCAGAGGACCCGGGTTCAATTCCCAGCACCCACATGGTGGCTAAGAACTGTCTTTAACTCCAGGTCCAGGGAAATCCAATGCCCTCTTCTGACCTCCGAGGCATTGCATGACATGGGTGCACCAACCTACATGTAGACAGTACACTTATACACATAAAAAATAATTTAAGGGGCTGGAGAGATGGTCTAGTGGTTAAGAGCACTGACTGTTCTTGCAGAGGACCCGGGTTCAATCCCCAGCACCCACATGGCGGCTGAGAACCGCCTTTAACTCCAGTTCCAGGGGAACCAGTTCCAGGGGAATCCGATGCCCTCTTCTGACCTCCACGGTTTTGCACGACACGGGTGCACAAACCTACATACAGACAGTACATTCATACACATAAATAAATAAAATTAAAAAAAAAAAAGAAAAAGTAAAAAAAAATAATTAAAAAAAATTTAAAAAGCTCCAACTTCCGGAGATCTGACACCTTTCTAGGCTCTGCAGATACCTGCATACATTTGCACATAAACACACAGACACAAATACAAATACATTTTTAAAAGAATTAAAAATTAGGGGGGGGCTGGAGAGATGGCCTAGCAGTTAAGAGCACCGACCGCTCTTTCAGAGGACCCGGGTTCGATCCCCAGCACCCACATGGCGGCCGAGAGCCGTCTGAAACTCCAATTCCAGGAGAACTCCAGCTCCAGGGGAATCCGAGACCCTCTTCTGACCTCCGCGGCATTGCACGACACGGGTGCACAGACCTGCATGCAGACAGTACATTGATACACATACAGAAATAAATAAAAAAA
>VZQC01013997.1:3265832-3284252 GCA_009823505.1 Rhizomys pruinosus | reverse complement strand
TTTAATTTTTTTAAATTTTATTTATTTCTGTATGTGTATGAATGTACTGTCTGCATGCAGGTCTGTGCACCCGTGTCGTGCAATGCCGCAGAGGTCAGAAGAGGGTGTCGGATTCCCCTGGAACTAGAGTTCTCCTGGAATTGGAGTTTCAGACGGTTCTCGGCCACCATGTGGGTGCTGGGGATCGAACCTGGGTCCTCTGTAAGAGCAGTCGGCACTCTTAACCGCTAGGCCATCTCTCCAGCTCCTGAAAGCCCCATCTTAACCCATACTAAAGCCAGCTTCCTGGCACGTGCTGGCAGGTTCTCCCCACTTTTAACTGGGTGTGTGATCCCCATCTTCAGAGGGGAGGAAGCTGTGAGGTCAGTCTGGCCTTGGACCCTGCTTACTGCTTTGTTTCCCCACAGTGGGCTCCGACCCAGAGTTTGCACGCTACGTGGCAGGAGTGAGCCAGGCAATGCAGCAGAAGCGTCAGGCTCAACATGGTCGCCGACCAGGCAACCCCCGGAGCAACTGGCCACCCATGGATGATGCCCATCGGACCTGGCCTTTGCCAGAGTTCTTCACAGAAGGGTGAGTACTGGGTACAGTAAGGAAGTTCAATTTGGAATCTGGGTGTCCTCTTTGGCCTCTTTAAAGAGGGAGACTTGGCCGTAGTTCTTATCAGCAGTGTAGTCCCAGGGCCTCCTGAGTGGGGCGGTTAGATCTTCATGGGGAGGTTGGGTGTAGTGGTGCCTGACATCCATCCTAGCATTCAGGAAGCAGAGGTAGGCAGATGTCTGTGACTGGGCCAACCAAGGCTACATAGTGAGGCTGTGCCTCAAAGAACACAAGTACAGAACAAACGAGGATCATATATCCTAAATAGAGGAGCCAGGTGGTGTGCTAGGTCTTCATATATATGTCAGCACTATAAAGGAGTGATTTGAGACAGCCTCTTCTGCCTGGAGCAAGGATCTTAGTGGTGGTATTTATAAAGTAACTGCTTCATGTGGTCTTCATACTAAAATGAGCCTAGGTGTGAAACCTCCCTAAGCTGTAGAACACATCATTAAAGCCTGCAAGAGGCAAAGGGACTAGGGATATAGCTCGGTGGTTGGGCACTTGCCTAGTATGCTCAAGGCCCTGGGCTCCATCTCCAGCATCAAATAATTATTAAATAATTAAATTCCAGCGTATTGAGAGAATTATGAGTTGGGTGTGGTACTATGTTCCTGTAATCCCAGCACATGGAAGGCAAAGGCAGGATAGTTGCCATGAGATAACCTAGGCTACACAGTTCAAGGTCAGCCTGAGCTACATACTGAATCCTTGTCTCAAAAAAAGAAAAAAGGAGATAATTGTAAATTTACATCCTATACTGCTACTGGTTAATAAAGCTGGGTGGGGAAAAGAACGTCACCACTGAGCTTTCTCTAAATTATATGGACCAACCACAGGCTTCTGAGAACAGGAAAAGGAAGTAATGATTATTACTTTTGAAAGGAAAAGGGGAAAAGTCACATTTTTGGTAGTGAGCAACTGAAGAGTCTACTGTGGGTGTGTGGAGTGGATTGAGTCTCCTGTGGGAGGCCCGGGACCATCTTCTCTCCTGCTTTCAGGGACAGCCTACACAGTGGCTGGTCTGGTACTCAGGCGGACTCTGCCAGCTCCAGTGACGAGACCTCTTCAGCCAATGGGGACAGCCTGTTCTCCATGTTTTCAGGGCCTGACCTTGTTGCTGCTGTCAAGCAGAGAAGGTAAGGAGATTTGATTTTTTTTTAATATTTTATTTATTTATTTATTTATTTATTTATTTATTTATTTATTTATTTATTTATATGAATGTACTGAGATTTCTAAAGCAGGAACGGAGAGCAGGTCCTGTCTGACCACAGCTCTGCCTCCGGAAAAGCCAGCAGCCTGCTGTCAGCCTGCCCTGCTCCGCTCCGTCAGCCTGCCCTGAGACAGTGGAGTGGCTCTTCCAGCACTGCGGGACAAAGACTTCTGCAGGGCACCTTCGGGAGGTGTCTTTACGAGGAAGAGCTGGCCTGGTGTTGCCAGGCCTATGAGGGGCCTGAAGGCTAGTGTGACATTGGCAGTAAGACAGTGAAGGAGGTCGTCCCGGGGTTCTGACACTTGCGTATCAGGAGCTTTGTTCAGAGCTGCTGTGTCCTCCCTTTCTGTTCAGCAATGTAAAGCTCACATGCTTAAAAAAATTTGTTGAGCTGGGCGTGGTGGCGCACACCTTTAATCCTAGCACTTGGGAGGCAGAGGCAGGCAGATCTTCAAGGCCAGCCTGGTCTACAGAGTGAGTTCCAGGACAGCTGGGACTACAGGAAGACCCTGTCTTGAAAAGACAAAAAAGAAAATTCTTTGACAGTTTCATACATGTATAAAATGTATCATGATCATATTCAACAGCCCCCCTTCTTAAATTTGTTTTGTTTTGTTTTTGTATTTTTGAGACAGGGTCTCCCTGTAGCCCCAGCTGTCCTGTAACTCACTCTGTAGATCAGGCTGGCCTTGAACTCACAGAGATCCATCTGCCTCTGCCTCCCAAGTGCTGGGATTACAGGCATGCACCACCACGCCCAGCAAGATTTTATTTTTAATTTTGTGTGTGTGTGTGTGTGTGTGTACGTGTGACTCTATACACATGAGTACAGGAGCTCTTGAAGGTCCAGGAGAAGGTGTTGGATTCCCTAGGGCTGGAGCAGCCTTACATGGATGCTGGGAACTCTGGAAGAACAGCAAGTGCTTTTAGCCACTGAGGTGTCTCTCTGGCCCACCCCCAAACATTTTTTTTTGTCTTTGAGGCAGGGTCTCCCTTTGGTCCCAGCTGGCCTGGAACTTCCTTTGTAAACCAGGCTGGCTTTGAACTCACAGAGATCCACCTGTCTCTGCCTCCCAAGTGCTGGGATTAAAGGTGTGCGCCACCACTCCCAGCTTCCCCAAACTTATTTAAAAGTCTCATATACATCATGAATGCATGGCGAACACTCAGTGTCTATTGAATAAACTAACGAGAAGGCAAAGCTGGTAGACTGAGTGCTGCCGAAAACAGCCTATCTCCACATGGGCGGCACCGCACACCCACCTGCGCTGGCTTTATAGGCATGCTGGCTCCCTTGTCCCACTGAACTTGGTGGACCCAAGGCCGCCTCACCTCCACCTAGAAACCAGTGCCAAGGAATTGTCCCACATAGTGAACCTGGCCAAGAAGCCAAGGGGGCACTGCTCTGAGTTCTTGATTCTTTCAGGAAACACAGCAGTGGAGAGCAGGAGACCAGCACGCTGCCCTCGCCACCTCTCCTTACCACAGTGGAGGACGTGAACCAGGTATTGTAGGGGACCTTGGGCCGCAAAGACATATGGTGGTTTTCTTTTAAAAAATACGTATTATTTTTATTTTATGTGTATGAGTGTATTGCTTACATGTAGATAGGGGCACCTGTGTCATACAGTGCCCATGGAGGTCAGAAGAGGGCATCAGATCCCTGCAACTGGAGTTATAGACTGTTAAGAGCCACTATGTGGGTGCTGGGAGAGCAGCCAGTGCTCTTAACCACTGAGCCAACTCTCTAGCCCTTTGTGACAAATTATTTTCTCATGATTTTGTCAAAATGAGGAGACAGTAATGATCTCAGCTGACTCAGCGATGTGTAGAGGGAGCTATAAGGTCTGTACTTGTGAACTGTACAGTTAAATATAAGGAGTGTACATCAGTGGTAGAATGCTTGCCTCACATGAAGTCTTATGTTTATGTCCATATTGCAAAAGTTTGACATGTTTATAAATGAACATAGACACACGAATTCAGTTCTGGAGTTGGTCTAGCATGCTGACTCATGCAGGAACTGAGCTGTGGTGTCCCTTGGAAGTCCGTTGCAGCAGGCTTTCTATCAGAGGCCGCTGCTCCCACTCTGCCTGCTAGGCAGAAAGAAGGCGGGGAGGTTGGGGCTGTGGGACAGCTCCCCAGAAATGCCACTAAGAACCATATTCTCTCCCTCAGGAAAACAAAACCAAAACGTGGCCACCGAAAGCACCATGGCAGCACCCTTCCGCGATGCCCAGTACGCTGCCCAGCCCAGGTGCATCGCTCTATACAGTCGCCAGTCCTGGCAGCCAGTGGAATGACACCATGCAGATGCTGCAGTCCCCTGTGTGGGCTGCAACCAGCGACTGCAGCACCGCCTCCTTCGCCTATGTGCAAAGCCCACCACAGCCTCCGCCCCCACCAGCACACAAAGCGGCCCCCAAGGGCTTCAAGGCCTTCCCTGGGAAGGCTGAGCGCAGGCCGGCCTACTTGCCCCAGTACTGACCACAGCCAGCCTGCCCCCTGTCAGAGCTGTTGAAGCAATTATCCCAGGGCTGGCTAGCTGACACCAGCCCCCAAGAGGACCAGTGCACCCTGTCCCAGGGACGGGAATGTTCCTTGAGGTCAGGGGTGGTTGGCAGCTCCAAGCCGTTAAAGCCTGCTTCTCAAACATCAAAGGCAGCAGACATCTGGGAGCCAGCCGCAGTTGGAGCTTTATGATGCTCGGGGATGCTGGCTAATCTGCATGCTTAATAAGCACCTCAGGTGACCCTGGTACCAGCGACCAGGGCCACACTTGGAGAGACAGTCCTAGTGTCAGCTCTGCATGTTGGGAGGGCTTGAGGCCACAGGCTGAGAGTAAACTGTTCTTGAAACCCTCTCTTCCTGCTCTTTACACACTGGCTGGGGACCTCCACCCATTGTATAGCCATTTTTCATGTAGATTTTCAGTTTCAATGTCTCCTGCCTAAAATGCATTGGCTATTTTAAGATCACAGATACACTGGCTGGAGGTTAGCTCAGCATTGTCGTTGTTGATGCTTATACAAGATACTTGTGATCAGAAGCAGTCAGCTGGCTTTCTGTAGGTGGGCCGCCCCTCGGCCCAGAAGTCCCCAGGGGTGCAGGCTGTTGGAGGTGGATGCCGGACAGTACAGAGGGGCCCCTCCGCCCCGGCGGCACCCAGAAGAAAGCACGCTTGCTGCCTTCAGATCTCTCCACACATGGCCAAGGCATCACCACAGCCTTCAAAGGGAGGAACTGGGAAGGGGCTGCACCAAGACCCCCACTCAAAACCACAGTGACATTTGCAAGCTGGCTCAAAAGACAGACGAATTACCATGTAGACAGGATTTCAAAGTAAACAACAAAAAACCCACCTCATTTTCAGTTAACGTGCCATTAAACAGAGAACATCCTGTGGATTTAGGGATATTTCCCAGCCAGAACGGATCCAGAAGAATTGAATGGTGCTTCAACTGAGAAACAGTAATAAATATATCTATATAGAATAGACATAGCCCACTGTATATTGAGGTTGCAGAAAGTTCTTTATATAAAACTTATTTAAATTTTTCATATTTCATCTTTGGAAACATCTAATTGAGAAAAACCCGTGATATTTTCTGATATGAAAGTTTGACAGTATTAATATTTTTTTTATATTTTCTTAAGTCATTAAACCATTTTAATATATGTTAACTACTAATAAATGGTTTATTCTTTCTAACTCCATATAAGCTTTTCCAACAAAGATTGTAATAACACATTTATGTTCTCATTTTTCTACAGATAAATTTATATTTAAAAAAACCAAAAAAGAATATATATGAACACACACCACACACATGCACACACACACACTACACACACAATTATAGAGGACCCTTAGGGTGTCTGAGCCCAGCCACCTGAGTTTTTAGTACTGTGTCTCCAGGCTGTTCCAGGCCTTGGGTACTGTCTTCTGTGCTGTGTGGGGGATGCCATTGCTGCCTGTACTGACAACCCTTCACCGTGGGTTCAGAACATTCACCTCACCATGTTTACAGAGAACTATTTGTATATAGAGTTTTCAGGCACGTGCTTTGCACTGACCCTGCGTGGCTCTTGTCTGTGTTAGCTGTCACAGTGTGCACACTAATCTCTCTGTTCAAAGTTCTTTGTGGCTGTTTTACTTGTAAGATAGTTTTCTATTTCCTTCAGTAATGTGTCCACAATACCCTGTATTTCGAGTTCTAATATACTGAAGTACTCTTGTTTTAATAGTGCCTCCCTGAAGACCTCACCACCGAGGACAGTCCTCGATGCCCCAGCGCAGGTGACACTGCTAATTGTCACTCTCCGGTCTGTTTTTCTCTATTAAGGAAGACATTTTGTAATTGCATCTCCATAGCTGTGAGACTGTGTGAAGCTGTTTGTGTAGTCTCCATGTAGGTGCTGGGTTCCCAGCACCATCTTGCTCTGAACACTGGTAATTCCAGGTGCTGTGTTTGGCAGAGATGTCTCGCCAGACCGCATGTATGTGCGTGTGTGAGTGTCCTTTGCATGGTCGGGCATGGTTGCCTTGCTCGGGCATCAGCAGGACATTGTGTGAATAGTTACAACGCTTCCAAACTGGAACTCTACATTTTGTATCTTACTTTTAAAGCTCCTATAAGTAAAATAACTATTGGCTTTATTAAAAATATACATTTAATAATACTCTGAATCTTTATTTAACATGTCAGAAGTGCTCTGTGATTCACATGTTACAAAGCTGTGCATGAGTGTTGGTTTTTAGGTCAGCTTGTCCTCTGAGATATGCTGAGGGATTGGCCAGGCGGGAGGTGGCCAGGCGGGAGGCAGAGCGGCCAGCCAGGGCATCATTGGCTGTCTGAGCCACAGCTGCTCTTGCCTCTACATGCACAGGGGAGTCAGAGTAGAGACGAGGCTGTTCTCTGGAAGGACGAAGGCGCTTTCTAAGACAGGGTCCTCTGGCACCACCCTCCCATCATGTGGAGTGCTGTGACCTGCCGCAGCAGTCTCCCAAGGAGCAGATCCAGGGATGCAGACGTTCTACCCACTTCAGCCAGCGACCTAGTCTGTGATGAGAAACCTCTCTCTGAACTCATCTAAACTCAAGCGTTTGGGAGGCTGAGGCAGGAGCATGAGAATTCAGGTCAGCGTAGGCAACTTAGTAAGACCCTGTCACAAAATTGGAAAGCCTGGCAGGATGGTCCTGGCCTGTCGTCCCAGCATTTGGAAGGTGGAGGCAGGAGGCTTAGGGCAAGATCATCTGGGCTACGCAGTTCAAGGCCAGTCTGGGCTACATGAGACCCCTTTCTCAAAAACAAATTGAAAATCTAGGGAATTGGGATGTAGTTCAGTGATAGAACACATGCTTAGCGTGCCCTACACCCTAGATTCAGTCCTGAGCACCAACTAGCAGAAAGACAAAAGGAACACTCGGGTGTGCCTGTGCAACCCAAGTGACCTCATGTGACCACTGCCTCAGTTTAGCACGGTGGTGATGCAAGGTAGTCTGCCGTCCTCTGGATGGTGGGGTGGGAGGGGAGAGGTCACTCCCTGAGACCCTCTACCTCAGCCCATCCCAGAAATGGAGGGCTGCGTACTGGGAATCCAAGTGTTTAGGGGCTCGTGACTTTCCTTCCCACCTGTGGAGTTCCTGCATCTTGTCAGCTGTGCTGTTGACTCACTGTGTGCTACGTGGGCCACTCCTGTGACCCACCTCACATGGGAAAAGGAGGAATAAACTAGTTTTCTCTCTGTCACAAACAATTCCAGGTAGATGGGCAGTGTTGTTACCAGCTGGAGGTGAGAATGATCACCATCCAGGTGTTAGGATTACATCTGTTTTTCTCAGCCAATTCACAGCCCGAAGACACCAGCACAGCAGAGTCCAACAGGCAGACATTATTAAAGGTAAGATTCAGGGCTGGAGAGATGGCCTAGCGGTTAAGAGAGCCGACCGCTCTTACAGAGGACCTGGGTTCGATCCCCAGCACCCACATGGTGGCTGAGAACCGTCTGAAACTCCAATTCCAGGAGAACAGTTCCAGGGGAATCCGACACCCTCTTCTGACCTCCGCGGCATTGCACGACACGGGTGCACCGACCTACATGCAGACACTACATTCATACACATAAATAAAAATTAAATTAAAAATTGTTTTAAAAAAAGATTCATTATGTGGTGAAGCACGCCTTTAATCCTAGCACTTGGGAGGCAGAGGTAGGTGGATCTTAGTGAGTTCAAGGCCAGCCTGGTCTACAGAGAGACTCTGTCTCGAAAAGAAAAAAACAAAACAAAAAACATTCATTATGCGGGGGCTTGGTGATGGCACACACCTTTACTTTAGTGTTACATCTTTACTCTTAGGAGCACAGTCTTCAGAATACAGAACATTAAGTGTTCTTGTGTATTTTCCTCACAATTTGAAAGAGCAAGTTTTTTTTATTTTTATTTTTTTTATTTTAAGGGATTCACAATATAAGCACAGTTTTGAGATCACATTGAAGTTGCTCAGTTTGCCATACAATTAGGCAATTGGCACTAGCATCCACAGATGAGGGATACCATTCGTCGTTTGTTTTTCTAGGACTGTGTTACTTCACTCAGCATATCTTCTAGCTCCAGCCATTTACCTGCAAAGCTCACGATGTCATCTTTCTTTACTGCTGCATAGAACTCCATTGTGTAGATGTACCACATTTTCTCTATCCACTCGTTAGTTGAGGGGCATTTGGGTTGGTTCCAACTCCTTGCTATTGTGAAGAGAGCTGCAATAAACATGGCCGTGCATGTATCTCTTCGGTAAGATGAGTCTTGTGGGTACATGCCCAGGAGTGGTATGGCTGGTGGCACACGCCTTTAATCACAGCACTGAGGAGGTACAGGCAGGCGGATCCCTGTGAGTTCAAGGCCAGCCTGGTCTACATAGTTCCAGGACAGCTGGGGCTCCAGGGAGACTGTCTCAAAAAGACAATAATATTAATAAATTTTATTTAAAAAAACGTTATGTGTGGAGTGTATTGCTTACTGCTACGGGAGTGCACCCATGTCGTGGCAGTGCCCGCAGAGGTCAGGAGAGGGCGCCAGATCACCAAGAACTGGAGTTACGGGCAGTTGTAAACTGCCATGTAGGTGCTAGAGACCAAACCCAGGTCCTCTGCAAGAGCACCTGGTACTTTAAACCTCTAAGCCAGCTCTCCAGCCGCTCCTCCCCCCCATCAGATTTTTAAGAATGGCTCTCGCAGTGAACGAAAGAGAATTTGCCACCAGCATTGTCGAACTGGGAAAAATAATTGGGAGCTTTGCATCAGAATAGGTAAGCGGTTTTATTTTTGAATCAGGATCGCACTGTAGCCCAGGCTGGCATCAAACTTAAAATGCTGGGCCTGCCTCTGCCTTCCCAGTGCTGGGATTTTAGGAACGACACGCCGCACCCCGCGGCCCCACAGGTTACTGGTGTGCACTGGTGCACGGCCGCCCCCACCGAGAGCATGCGCACTACGTCTTTCCCGGAACCTGCGCTGACACATGCGCACATGCGCTCCCTTTCCCGACGTGCTAGTCCACACGTTGCTTGGCCCGGGTACTGCGCGTGCTCGCGTCCCTAGGAGAGCACGTGCGCGTGCCCGAGTTCCACCCAGCCTGCCCCACGGTGACTCAGCATCTTCCTGCTCTAGCAGCCTTGCTCGGCGGGCATGCACCTCTCTCCTTGCGCAGGCTTCCTTGGATCTGAGCTGGGCAGTGCACGTTGCAAAGTACTAGCTGCACAAAACTCCAGTGCCTTAGCAAGGCTCGGCTGTAGGAAATTATGGACTGTTCCTAGACCGTGTAAACTTCCCTCTTCTGTCAGATCCTCTGCTCCGGTCCAGGGCCCAAGTCTTCTTGCTGAAGGCACTTCAGACCGGGTGGAGCAGGATCTCTTGGGTTTTTTGAGCCTGGTTTTCTATAGATTATTCTTAGCTCCTCATGGAAGTTTTCCGCCCCAGGCTCCTGGCACTTCCAAGGTCTTTGTGGTTTGCAGTTCTTGGCATGCCATGCCCTGGCTGTTGTGATGGGAAAAGAAGACAGGGTTTAGTGTTTTTTAAAATATAAAATTTCTTACACTGACTCTTTTACAAACTATACATTCCACTCTACCCCCCAGGAGTTGATGGGGAGCCAAGTGTGGTGTCACTTGTAATCCCAGCATTTGGGAGTTGGAGGCCAGACTGGGCTCCAGGCCAAGACCCTGTCTCAACCTGCCCCCTCCTGCCCCCAAAAGGAGCAAGTGAGCAAGAGAGAGAGAGAGGCAATGTGCAGTGGTGACGCTCACCCTCCCAGGTGCTGTCTCCCTGCTGGTAGACATCGTCACACCCAGAGTCCAAGTCCAGTGTTGATTCAGTCACTGGCTGGATCTGCTTACCCAGGCTGTTGTCCCTTTCTTTAACGTTAAAAGGCTTCTGATGAATATTGATCCTTCTTTGTTCTATTTGAGGGCATAGGGCCGTCTGGGGATGGACTAAGATCTTAGCATGGTAGGCAAGTGGTCTTTCACTGAGCTGTTTTCCTCGGGCTTTGCTTTCTTGGGTGATCCTGAGTGCAGAGATTACAGGTGTGTACCACCACCTCCACACCCTAGGAGCTCTACTCTTTATTTATGGTAAACCAGGCTGACCTCAAACTCACCTGCCTTTCCCTCCACCGTTTGAGCATTGGGATTAAAGGTGTGCCAGACCGTGCCATACTTTATTTATTTATTTATTTATTTATTTATTTATTTATTTATTTATTTATTTGTTTGTTTATTTAATGTATGAGTGTTCTGCCTGTAAGTATATCAAGGGCATGCAATGCCCATGGAGGCCAGAAGAGGGCATAGGATTCCCTGAAACTGGAGTTCACCTACTCTGTGGGTGCTGAGAACCAAACCTGGGTCCTCTCTCTGCACAAGCAAGCAAGTGCTCTTAATGCTCAGCCATCACTCAAGCCCCATGTTCTACTTTTTCTGGGATGTTGGGAATAGCTGAAGTGGCTGGCAATCAACTCAAAACAACATAAAGACTAAGGGGAGCCCCGTTTCTGGAGGTCATTCTTTGATCTGCCAGGCTGGTGGCGCACGCCTTTAATCCTAGCACTTGGGAGGTAGAGGCAGGCGGATCTTTGTGAGTTCAAGGCCAGCCTGGTCTACAGAGTGAGTTCCAGGCCAGCTGGGGCCATAGGGAGACCCTGTCTCAAAAAGACCAATCATCATCATCATCATCATCATCAGCTGGAGAGATGGTTCAGCAGTTAAGAGCACTGGCTTCTCTTTCAGAGGACCCAGGTTCAGTTCCCAGCACCCACATGGTGGGCTAATAACCATCTGTAACTCCAGTTCTAGGGAATCTGACACCCTCTTTTAGCCTCCATGGCATTGCATGCATGGGTGTCTTTACATACATGCAGGCAAAACACTCCTATCATGAAGAATAAAAAAATTTTAATTAAAAAATTCCTGAAGTTCAAGTCTGTCCTTTCATTTCATCAGCTTAACATCTGATTGGTTTCCTGTCGCTGGCTGCAGGGTCCTAGGGAAAGACTGACAGAATCAGGTCATGTGCTCATGCAGCCCTGATTAAAAGTGACAAGGAAAGAAACAAGGTGAAGGGCAGGACACCCACCTCAGTCACCAGAAAGTGCCTCCTACGAAACAGGAGCCAGTGACCACTGCTGGCTCGAGTCAGCTGAGGGATCTGGAGGGATCCTGTTAGTAGAGGTTCATTCAGGATGTGAGTGAATTCTGATCATTACTCTGTGTGTGTGTGTGTGTGTGTGTGTGTGTGTATGTGTGTGTGTGTGTGTTTTTCCTGTGCATGTGGAGTCCAAAGGAGTGTCATTGGTATTGTTCCTTAGGACAGCTGGCCTGGAACTCTCTATGTAGACCAAGATGACCTCAATCTCACAGAGATCTGCCTGCCTCTGCCTCCTGAGTGCTGTGATTAAAGGCATATACCACTACGCCCAGCCCCACCTTTTAAAAATGAGATTTATGGGCTGGAGAGATGGCCTAGCAGTTAAGAGTACTCACTGCTCTTGCAGAGGTCCCAGGTTTGATTACCAGCACCCACATGGTGGCTGAGAACCATCTTTAACTCCAGTTCCAGAGGAATCCGACACCCTCTTCTGATCTCCGTGGCATTGCATGACACGGGTGCACAAACCTACATGCAGACAGTACACTCATACACATAAAAAATAAATAAAATTTAAAAAATCAAATACAAATGAGATTTATTTTTATTAAGTATTTATTTATTTATTTGTTTGTCTTTTTGAGACAGGCTCACTGCAGCCCCAGCTGGCCTGGAACTCACTATGTTGACCAAGCTGGCTTTGATCTCACAGAAATATACCTGTCTAAAGGTGTGTGCAACCTTGCCCAGCTATTTTAAGTAATTTTTTTTTTTTTTTGGTCTTTTCGAGACAGGGTCTCCCTGTAGCCCCAGCTGGCCTGGAACTCTCTCTGTAGACCAGGCTGGCCTTGAACTCACAAAGATCTGCCAGCCTCTGCCTCCCAAGTGCTAGGATTAAAGGCGTGCGCCACCATGCCCGGCTTAAGTAATTTATTTATATGAGTATGGGTATGTTGATGTGAGTGCGGGTGCCCTGGGATGCCAGATGAATCACTTTGGAACTGGAGTTCCAGTTTTTATGAGCCATCGGATGCTCCGTGTGTGGGCACTGAGAACCAAACCTGGGGTCTCTGCAAGAGCAGGGACTGATCTTAACTGCCTGTGTCTGAGTGCATTGCCTGCGTGCACGTAGGTGCACCTGTGTCATGCAATGCTGAGGAGGTCAGAAGAGAGCCTTGGATCCTCCTGGAAATGGAGTTAAAGACGGTTCTTAGCTGCCATGTGGGTGCTGGGAATCAAACCCCAGTCCTCTGCAAGAGCAGTCAGTGCTCTTAACGGCTGAGCCATCTCTCCAGACCCCCCCCCCTTTTTTTTTTGGAGACAGGGTCTCCCTTTAGTCCCAGCTGGCCTGGAGTTTACTATGTAGACAAAGCTGGCCTTGAACTTCCAGAGATCGTCTGCCTCTGCCTCCCTAGTGCTTGGATTAAAGGCGTGCTCTACCACACCTGGCTCTTGTTTTGTTTTTAAATTACATTTATTGGGGGAGGAGAGCACTGACTGCTCTTGCAGAGGACCAGGGTTCAATTCCCAGCACCCACATGGTGGCTGAGAACCGTCTTTAACTCCAGTTCCAGGGGAATCTGAGACCCTCTTCTGACCTCTGCGGCATTGCATGACATGGGAGCACAAACCTGCATGCAGACAGTACATTCAGACACATACAAAAAATCAATTACATGTATTTATTGGGCGGGTGACTTCAAATTCCAGGCTGACGGGCCTTGAACTCGTGATCTTCCTGCCTTCACTTCCCATGTTGGGATTGGACTACCATATCTGGTGCTAGATGTCCAACAGGCTTTGAAGAAAGAGCACATTTGGAAAAATAACACATGGTCTTCCCTCCAAACTTGTACCTCACCTACCCCCCTCTCATGGGAGTCTTCCTTGCTCTTCATTGGAATTGTGAAGGAGAATTTCATTGTTTTGTTCCTTTGTTTTGTTTTGTTTTTCCCAGGAACTTGGGTCCCAAACTAGATGTCAACCTGACCTTTCTATTAAATCATGAACTCTGCTGGTCCAGACCACCATGTCTGTCTCCTTTCTTGACTTCCACCACGCTCTTCCGGCCTGTTTGTCAGTCGGGTCTTATTTACAGATGAATGTCCCTCCTGCTTAAGAATCTTTTATATATATATACCATATTTTTTTTTTTTTAATTTTATTTCGGTATGCTGTATAATGTACTGTCTGCATGCAAGTTTTGTGCACCCGGTTGTGCAATGCCGTGGAGGTCAAGAAGAGGGTTGTCGATTCCCCTGGAACGGAGTTCTCGCTGGAACTTGGAGTTTCAGAAGTTTCTCGGCTTGCCGAATGTGGGTGCTGGGGATTCGAACCAGGTCCTCTGTAAGAAGCGGTCGGCGCTTTAAACTGCTAGGGCCATCTCTCCAGCCCTGCTAGAACATCTTTTGACACGCTTCTTTCTCTCTCAAAACAAAACCAAAGTCTACTTGCAATAACTTATAAGCCTCTGTGTACTCTCATTTGACCATCTCCCTACATGTGCCCTCAACTCGGGCAACACTTGCCTCCTATTTCTGGGACATCTTTGAGTGCTCTTGTCTCAAGAATTTTGTAGTTTCTGTTCCTTTTGCCAGACGCTTTCCTCCGAGATCGGTGACTGGCTCACTTCTTTCTGTATAGGCTTACCTCAAGTATCATAATGCTGAGGGTTTTCCCTTTATTTATGTTTATTTATTAACATCTGTTTAAAATTCCAATCCTAGAGGCTGAAGAGATAGTTCAGCAGTTAAGTGTACTTACTGCTCTTCCAGAGGATCCAGGTTGGGTTCTCAGCACCCATATGGTGGTTAAGACCCATCTTTAATTTAATTCCAGGGAACCCTGACCTCTGCACCGGCCACCAGGTATGCATGGGGTGTACCACTTACATACATGCAAGACAAAATACACTCCTACACACATCCAAGGCGTGGTTGGCACACCGCCCTTTAATCCCTAAGCAACTTGGGAGGCAGAGGCAGGCGGATCTTTGTGAGTTCGAAGGCCAGCCTGGTCCTACAGAGTGATGTTCAGGTCGAGCTGGGGCTACAGGGAGACCTGGTCGTCGAAAAGACCAAAAAAAAAAAAAAAAATACTCTTACACAGGGCTGGAGAGATGGCTCAGCAGTTAAGAGCACTGACTGCTCTTGCAGAGGACCTGGGTTCGATTCCCAGCACCCACACGGCAGCTAAGAAGTGTCTTTGGCTCCAGTTCCAGGGGAGTCTGACGCCCTCTTCTGACCTCCGAAACATTGCATGACACGGGTGCACTTACCTATATGCAGGCAGTACACTCATACACATAAAAAGTTAAAAAAAAATACTCCTACACATAAAAAAAAAATAGATGAATTTTTTTTTTCATTGCACCCCTGAGCCAGGTGTGGTGGTCCACACCTTTGGCCAACCTGGTCTACATAGGGAGTTCCAGGCCAGCAGGGGCTACAGGGAAAAGCTGTCTCAAAAAAGAAGAGGGGCTGGAGAGATGGCTCAGTGGTTAAGAGCACCGGCTGCTCTTGCAGAGGACCCGGGTTTGATTCCCAACACCCACAGAGTGGATAAGAACTGTCTTTAACTCCAGTTCCAGGGGAATCTGACGCCCCCTTCTGACCTCCACAGCATTGTATGACATGGGTGCACAAACCTACATGCAGACAGTACATTCATACACATAAAATAAAAAATAAAAAATAAAAAAAGAATTTAAAAAAGAAGAAAAATGCGACCCGTATTCCCAGCACCCTTTCCAGCTTGCCTTTTATTTTTTTATTTTACTTTATTTTATTTTTTGTCTTTTTGAGACAGGGTCTTCCTTTAGTCCTAGCTGACCTGGAGCTCACTATGTAGACCAGGCTGGCCTTGAACTCAGAGATCTGCCTGCCTCTGCCTCTGCCTCCCGAATGCTGGGAATCGAACCCGGGTCCTCTGCAAGATTTGTCGGTGCTCTTAACCGTTGAGCCATCTCTCAAGTCCCCCAGCTTGCCTTTTAAAAAAAAGATTATTATTTTATTTTTAGCGCGCGCGTATGTGTGTGTGTGTGTGTGTGTGTGTGTGTGTGTGTTTTACAGGCGATTTTCAAGAGTGGTGGGACCCTGATTCAGATCCTATGCAAAAAAGTTATGCTCTTTAACAGCTGAGCCATCTCTTCTCTGCAGTGATTTACTAGGTTTATATACCCACAATACCTGCAGAACCAAGGTACACCATAGATTTTTGTTGAGTGAATGAATGAATGAAGCAAGCACACAACCGAGAACCTCGCCTCTGCCCCTCAGTCACTTCCGGCAGAAGTCAGCCAATGGACATCGCAAGTGGCCACCTTGTGGCGTGGAGAGGCCAGGAGAGGCCCCGGATCCGCAGCCGCTGGCAAGGTCGTGCAGCGGGCGCAGAGGGCAAGGGCGGGGCGGGGCGGGGGCGTGGTCGCGGAGGCAGGGGCGTGGCCGGACGCCTGCGCCATAAAGACCGCTGTGCGGCGGGCTGCGAGCTCGCTGCGCGCCGCCGCTCTTTCCTTCCTCTTTCGCGCACGTCCAGCTCCGTGTATCTCTCCAGTCCCGCCATGGCGGCCGCGCTCACCCGGAATCAGCAGTTCCAGGCGCTGCAGGAATGGTACCTCACCCACCACGCCGATCTCAAACTGCGCGACCTTTTCGACAAGGACCCGCAGCGCTTCAGCCACTTCAGGTGCGCGCTAGGCCGGGCCGAGGGGTTCCGGGGACCCCCTCAGGGTCCAGGCCCGGGCCGCACTTTGTCCTTGACGCCTCCTTGGCGCGGGCGCTTGGGGCCCGCGTGTTCGGGGGAGGGCAGGGGCGGGGGCTGCTGGGTCACCAGCTGCTTGCCCTTCTCGGGGATCTCCTTCCTTCGCCCCCACCCCCCAGTCCCAGCCATCTGAGAAGGGCCGGGTCTGGAGCCCTCGCTGACGCTGCAGGCTGGAGAGAGCTGTCCCCCATCCACCTGTTCCAGATCCACAGTGGGCTTGGAATCCTCTGCGGGGTCCAGCCGGGTGGACAGGCCAGGATTTGAGGGGAATCACAGTGTAAAAGCAGAGCTGTCGAGGCATGATGCTATCGAAGACGCTAAGGCCAGGGGGATTTGCGAACGACTCTGAAATGGGAAGCTGTGTGGGAGTCTTGGGCAGGATGCATCATAAGTGTGCCTGGTCTCTGATGCTGGCGGACGAGGGACAACGAGATAACCACTTGTGGATGGGGTGCTGACCCCCTAGGCTGCACCCTCATCCACCCTGGCAGTGCTCCTTGCCCAGGATCTGTCTTCATCTGGGTTCTGTGTCATGGCTTCCTCTACTGTACAGCTACAGGTTAGCTTAGGTGGCCAGGCAACAGGCACCGCCACTGGGGTGTGGCATAGGGAAGATGTTTCTTCTGTAAGAAGCTCTGGTCAGGGGGGGTGGGGGCTGGGAAGGCCTGGGGTGTGGCCATCAGCTTCTTCATCTTCCTGCAGCTTAGACCTCAACACCGACCATGGACATATTCTGGTGGATTACTCCAAGAACCTTGTCACGCAGGAGGTGATGCAGATGCTGGTGAACCTGGTAATGTTCTGATGGAGAAGCTTTGACTTGTGACCCCTGGTTGGGTGGGTCGTTTGGGCCCAGATCTCAGAGGAAATGGAAACTCAGTCAATGTCTTCTTGCTGGTACTGGTCCAGGTTGGGATGGTATCCAGGGGCTTCCAGGATCTGATGTTTGATCCAACCCTTCCCAGACAGGTGGGGGGAGATCAGGTTTTGTGTGACCCAGCTGTCAGCCTCCTTGGGGGTTTGGACTTGTGCTGCCCAGTTGTTGGGGCCAGGGTCTCTTAGGTCTCCGTGTCTTCTCTTCCTAGGCCAAGTCCAGGGGTGTGGAGGTTGCCCGGGAACGTATGTTCAATGGCGAGAAGGTCAACTTCACTGAGGTGAGCAATTCACATGGTCATCAGGTTACCATATGCCCTGGGGTCACTTCCTTCCCTTTCAGGTTCCTCTGACTGTTAGTATCACCGGGTGTCTTCACCCCTCCTCTTAAGCAATACTCTTACCTCACAAGGTTCTTAAAGGCTTCTTTAGGGACTGTTAACCTGGGTTTGGTAAGCAAATTGGAATGGCTCCCGTGTCAGCCCAGGGAAGAACCACATATCAGGCCTGAAGGAAGAGATTTGCTCAAGGCTTGCTCAGACATTTCCTTAGAGAACTGAACTCTTAATGTTTCCTTGCTGGCAAGTTGTACTAGTGACAAGAATCGTCTCACCAAAGCCCTTAGCCTCTTTGACAGAAGGAATCATAAGCAGCCAAGGGCTAAGGCAGGCCTGGACAGTCCTGTCCCTGACTTGTGGAAACCTGTAGTCATACTAAACACTCAGCACTCACTCTCCTTCCTTGTGTTAGTGTCTCTTTACATATGAATGCTTTGAGGTCAGATAACTGGAAGGGACAGCTGGGATTCAAATGCACTATCTTGCAGTGTCGGGCTTGTTAGAGAGAGTCTGCAAGAATCCATTCACCTGGGGCTGGAGAGATGGCCTAGCAGTTAAGAGCGCCGACCGCTCTTACAGAGGACCCGGGTTCGATCCCCAGCACCCACATGGCGGCCGAGAACCGTCTGAAACTCCAATTCCAGGAGAACTCCAGTTCCAGGGGAGTCCGAGACCCTCTTCTGACCTCCGCGGCATTGCACGACACGGGTGCACAGACTTGCATGCAGACAGTACATTCATACACATACAGAAATAAATAGAAATTAATTAAAAAAAAAAAAAGAAAAGAATCCATTCACCTAAGGAACTTGGAAGGGGCGGGGCTGGCGTCTGGCCCTCCGTCACATGGGGCCTGTCCCTGCGTGGGCAGCCCCTTCCCTACTCTCCTAGAGTCTTTATGCATTTTCCCTCCAAAACTGTTCAGCTGGGAGGGCCATTTTATTCTTGGGAGCAGGTGATCTGCTGTGCGTTAAGGGAAGCTCTGGTGGC